>QNGE01002170.1:31636-99043 GCA_008508345.1 Paragonimus westermani
TTTTTTATAAAAGGTCTCGTACTTGAGTTATACCGGTTGGTTTACGATAACATCGCGAAGCTGTGAGGCAACTTCGCTCGGAAGCCTGACTAACAACTGACAGAACCTTGTTTGATCACACAAAATTCCGTTGTTGAACAATTCTGCTTATAAGTAACCAAACCAGAGAGGGTCATTTTCAAAGAACTGAGGGACCGCTAGAACATTAGTGCCAACGCGGAGGCTGTCAACGTGCTTAGATAGTACTTCGGACAGGGGGTAGTGATTACGCGGTTCAGATATCACTAACAACTAATTAAGCCGAATTGAGAATATATAAAAATGCTTATATGCGGGACGTATACACGAACAGAGGAAAATAACTGGTTACGTGTACGTCAATAGAGGCAGTATACACGCAAGTATGTAGAGGGAAGAACTCACCAAGACGCAAGAGATGACTGTAGCGGAACGTTCGAAATATCCGGACTCACCAATTGTTGGAACTGATCCAACAAAATGAAACCCCGTCAGTTATCCCTTTCGACAATCGATCGTCAATGAAAAGCCAAGTCTCAGCGCGTTGACTTCGTGTATTATTACCGACCTTGGAAAATAGAGAGTACAGAGAGACACGTCAAGCTAGTGAGGCACGGAGCGAGTTGTGTTTTAGCCCCGGGCCGGATGTTACAAAATGGGTAGCTTGACTAAAACAAAAGTAGGTACAAAACCAAAATCATCGAAAATGTACAGATGAATGCGACGATCAAAATAGTATTTATAGTCGCTACACACTGTCAGTCAAACAGCGCTTCGTGCTACCATCGAATTCCATACTAGCATGAACTGCCGTCTCATCAATCGCTCCTTTTACTGGATTTCACTTTCCAAACAAAAAGCAATAAGCGAAACGCTTATCTAAGTACGGTTTTTTTCTGTTACGAGGCAAATTCTTCACCAGTGTACACGTCTCTGATATCAACGACATAAGTAACTACGACCTACCTCCTTCTTCTTCACTTTTAAAGCTGTCACTGCCTCAGCCAACTTTTCCAGAGCGCCACGGAGGCCATTCAGTCCACTTGGTTCGCTTGCCTACAACTCGTTGACTGTCGCAGAATTTTCTGCCAGCAATTGTCGAGCTGCATCAGCCAACTGTTCCAGTGACATCGGGTGTGCGAAGAGAACCACCCTGAACTGATCCCGAACTAGCAGCAGCATTCCATTTAAAAATTGATCAGCATGCGTTTTTCTAAATTCAGGTCTAACTGCAGCAGAGTTCTTGAAAACGCTGATCACTGTGATAAGGCGTAAACAACAGCATCGCCTCCTGGTCCATGCCGGGCGCTCTTGAACCGCCGCACTGTCTCCTGACAGTCGGCGGAAATGCCGAACCCGGTGACCAGCGCCTCCATCGTAGTGGCCAATTCCAACTTCACAGTACTCCACGACGCCTCCAGCAATTCCTTCGCCCTGTCCTTGAGCAGCATCCGAGGGATCGCCAACCTCGCTCGGTAGGTCTTGATTTTGATCATTACGCTCATGTCCTCAAAGCCCTCCAGGAAATTCCGAGCGTCCCCATCCTCGAACGACTACAACCATGGGATCCTCATCCTTCAATCCTGGTCACGACACTGACTGTTCAAGCTCAGTGGTAAGTTTCGATTTTGTGCCGACTTCAGACGGTTCATGGAGATTACAGTCAACAAAGTCATAGCAGTCCGAGTGGTGGTAGACATTTTTGGTAAGCTACAGAACGCCAGTAAATTCACAGTGGTGTACTGGTGACCTGAATATCGGCAGGTGCTATTTAAGCAGTCCGATGGAAATAAAACAGAGTTCATGGCGGGAGAAAAGCAGTATCGCTTCAAACGTATACCGCTGGAATGTCAGATGACCCTTCTACGTTCAAACAACTGATGTTGAAGGTGCTGGACGGATTGAGCAATACGGTTGTCTATGGAGTTGTTCATTTGCAGCCCGAATGAGGCGGGACATACAGTACACGTTTCAGTTGTGTTACGGAAGAGTGAGCCGTCCGGCCTACGGATCAATAGTCCATGGTCCCAACCGGCGAAACAAACGGTGATACTATTCGGTCACAAGGTCGGTTACGACAACGTCCCCTGAGAAACTGATGAAAATCAAGGATATTCCGATGCCAACATCAAAGAGGATGTTGCGACAGTTTCTTAGTCGCGTTGGGCTCCACAGCCAATTCACTGACCTTGCAAGCCAATTGTACGAAATTCTAAAGAGGAATTGTCAATCTCACTGCTCAGAAACGGCCAAGCGTCTGTTGAAACCCAACAATCGATGAGGGAGGTATAACTGACTCTGAAACTATCGGTAACTTTGTTGTTACAACGGATACGAGTGGTGTAGGAATCGGAGCTGTACTGAAGTGGGGAGACGGTGTTGCGGAATATGCCAGTCGGATACTAACTCCTTCTAAACGTGATTATTCAGCAAAAGAAATGGGGTATTTAACGATTGTGTGGGTCTTGGAAAAATGAAGACCATACCTGTTGGGCCGATGATTCCATGTGAAGACCTACCACAAACTTTCGGAGTAGGTTATATCAGCAAAGGAGCCCCAGGGAAAGCTGGCTCGTTGGGCGTTAAGGCTACAGGAGTACGACTTCACAATTCGTCGTGTAGATGGAGAAGATAACTATGTTTCCCATTTGTTTTTCCGAACGCAGCACTCGGATGAAGTTCACGAGAACGTAATAGGAGTTGGCAGTACTGAACTGGATAACGATCCTGGGAAGCTACAAGCGGCGTGAAGGATGGATACAACGATCCAGGAGGTGATTACCTAACTTCTAGCAGTAAGACGACCGCCGTAGGATAAGGGAAGTCTGGAAGCAAAAGCCCTCAAAATGCACTAGTCAGACTTACCGTTGAATTGTGTCGGAATATTAACACACCAACTGCAGAAAGGAGTAAACGTGCCGGTTATATCGGTGGAGTTGAGAGCGGTGATTGTGAAGAAATGCCATCAGCTGGCTCATAAGGGTTGTCATCGAACTTACGAAATACTGAATCGAAGGGCTTACTGGCTGCAAACGAAGGATGATGTTAACACTCATGTGCGTGAGTGCCAGCAATCTCAGCTACTGAAGGGCACTAACTGCTCCCGTCAGTATCCCGCACAACCAGTCCTCGTCGGTGAAATTGGGGAATCATGGTCGGTGGGTGTGATGGGTCCCTTTCCAAACATCTCCGGAAACCCCTACATCAAAGTCATGAGTGAACATTGAAGATAGTCGATCGAGGCAGCTGCTATCCTCGATTGGCGGACAAGCGCTGTGTGCGGGGCAGTGATGGGGCACAGCAACAGAAATCGCGGAATTTCGCGAAGCACATCGACCGATCAAGGCCTCTGTTTCGAAAATGAGAGGTTTAGGAACTGTTTGGAACGTTTGAGAATCAAGAAAATTCATACGACGCCATACCTTCTTCACCTGGACGGATCGGCGGAAATAAACAGTCATGCAATCAATGAGTGGTTGGTGGTGGAAGGAGGAAGATAGGAGAAAACATTATCATGGATCCTATTGGTCCACCGCTATTCACTACGAGAAACAACGAAAACGTCGTTATTCGAGCTAATGTATAAGCGCGTGTCAGGCTGTCCAATCAATCAGGAAGTCGGCTTATGGGGAGACGCACAGATGTGCACGCGTGAATAAGCAGAAACTTAGAGGTCGGCCAACCAGAGCCTGACAAGCACGCGTGAGGTTTCCGGGGAGCAGTCAATAGCAAAGGTATCGGGTCGATGTACTATGTTTGAGCCTCGTTCGAAGGTCGATTCCACAGACGGCGGGGCCCAAGTGCTACAGAGTCCGAACCTATGACGTTCCTGGTAAGGCGGAGAGCATTGTATGCAATAGTGGATCGTCGCGGCGCATGTTATTTGATCAAGAATGAGAAGAATCGGCATCCAGTTCACAGAAGCTAGCTTTGTAAATGGTATGAAACCCCGAATAGAAAAGAATGTCCACCAGACGCGTCAACACTAGTGGAACCGGTACGCAGGTCAACGAGAGGACGAAGAGGGGTGGAATGACTTTGCTACAGTTGGAACAACTTTTACGGATGGAGGGGTGTAAAGAGGACGAGCGACCGTAATATACTGCACACACTACTACTAGACAGTCAGGCAAGAGCATGTATTTAGGTGTTGGAGTAACGGGAGGAAATTCAGGAGTGCAGTTTAGCGTAAAATTGTTCTCTGTGCATATAGGAGCTGGGCATTGACAACCGTAGCAACAGTTACGCCCCTGGATCAATGTTATGTGCATATATGTCTGTTAGCTGTGTTGAATTCCATACCCCATGTGATGGCTCTCCTAATAAATAATCCTTACGCCATGCGCGTTCTTCGGCCACAACACTAGTAAACTGTGTTTCGGTAAAAGACACTTTGCTCTGCCTGGACTTTTAGCTTGCAAGACAATCGAACACATTAAAGTATATCTTACTTTTATCCTGCAAACACCAAACAAGGAACGGGACCACAGATACGTTGTGTTTTTATTTGCAGTCAACGAACTGTTTGTGCGAAAATTTCGTGGATGAAACCAATAAACACCAAGATAAATCTAAGTGTTTAGCCCGAAAATTCTCTGAAAGAATTTTGTGCTAAATTCATCGGAAGCACAAAAATGAGTTGATAAGGTATGATCTAACAAAAACGGTCGCTGTTTATGGATAAAAGTTACAGACAGCGACAGCGATTGCATATTCTTTCCAAAGAAGCTCACAGAGACGGAGCGTTAACAGTGTTGTCAACGCAAAAGCATGCGGAAATAAGTAAGGTATAGAGTCAGCTTTGGAGGAGTTGACAAGAAACTAACATATTTCACATAAAACACTCAGTCTGACTTTATTAACTGCTATATGAATATGTTCAAACTACTACAACTCGGAAGCAAAAGACACCCGAGAACGGCCTAGTCACACCGGAAGGCCACCCGAGGTGGTTGAAAATTAGAGTATTAAAACTTGCTCATAACGTTGTGTTATTCCCAATCTGTTTATCAATAACATGTTAAACCCGATGCCCAAACTGTTCAACTTCATTCGTATTAAATTTGGTGCGGATATCTTACACTATTACTCACATCACGAAATACCCAGTTAAGAGTTATTTCTGCAATGCACCTTGAGAGGGGATGAGGTGATACACTGACCAGAACCAGTTAATTGGACAAGCCTGGAAGCATTAAGGGAACTGGCATCACAGATATGCAAATAGTCAGACTGCTTATCATTCTGGGTGGAAACTCCACGAGAGGAAACTAGACTTGAGAAAAATTTCGTATCACCAACGGTGACGTGTAATAGAGATTCGATTCCCATTACACCAGAAGTTAGAAATTGATAAATGAATATATCACTGTCTACTATTGTATACTTTGGTGTCTCAAATATTGATGACAATAATTGCAACCCTACAGCAAAGCGGGGAATATTCGTCATTCTGAAAGTTAACTTACTATCATTATTTTAAAGTCAGGAGTTACCGCTACGACTGTAAAGTTATGTAGACAGTCAGCTGGGATCAGAAAATAGCCATTATATTATCAAAGCATATCATTATTGTTCTCGGGTGACGGGGTCTTGTTGAAACAGAACGGCATCTAGCTTTAAAGACTTTCTGCAGAACGAGGTAGGAAAACATGAGGACTTTACTACTGTACAACTGCAAATTACTGCTGAGTATGACCGGTAGGCCCAAAATGTTGGTAACTACTTGCTACTCCGAGGGTTATCTGATGATGTGAGGATTATTCAGTAATGTAGCTTTAGTATGCGGTATCATGCTGAAAGGGCGAGATTGCTTTGGAACACAAACCAGAACAGCAAAACGAAAAGCCACGTAAACTCAATCAGTCGAGCGCAGGTGTATTTTGAATTGTTTAAAACAAAACTAATGAAATAACGGGTAGCGTTGAAATTCGTGTTAAAACAAACCAAGCGTAGGTCTTAGTTGAGTCCGGTCTTCGTTTTGACTTCGATTGCCAAAAGTTCTACCACAATGTACCACAGAAAACGGTAATGGATAATCGGTGATATCGTTGTTTAATTCACAGTACAATGACTTAAAAAGTACCAGAGAAAAACTGGACGTTGTGGAACCCTAACTGAATGGATAAACGATCAGTGGAATATCAGCTAACCATGTTTGGACAAACAATCAGGAACAGTTCTCTTCCGGTTCTTAAAACCAGACATTTTGGAAGTGATGCAAGTGTAATCGGCCAGAATTTGTTGATTCCTATGGTTTAACACACTGATCGAAAAAATGTCAAAACACCTCGTTGTAATTTTTCGACGAGGAATTTCCGAAAGAAGTCAGTCACTGTCCACCTAACAAAATGTAGGCGGGAAGAATGCGCGTGTGTTCATAAGATTTTACCTGTGATGAACAACTTCGTGAATAAGGAAGGTTGGCATAATTCAACTTTGTTTGAGTTATGAAAAACCCACCTATGCGACAGGTCTACTTGGAAAGTAAGTTATCAGAATTCTATCAAAGGCCGGAAACGAACAATATAGTCATCATTATCACCATAGACAGCAATACATCAGTGGTTCACACTAATGCTTAACTGCCACACAACCATGAAGAAAAAGCAAACCCTATGGAGAAAGAGAGAAGGAAAAAGGAAGGGGACGGCAAGGGAACCAACTACTGAAAATAATTACAGAGAACTCGGCCAAACAACGACAACATTCGCGCCACTGAGCTCGATTAACCCGCATCTCACCTGAAGTCTCCAGCCACCGACTACGTGAGTCGCGAGGACCCCAGCGTGAGAGACGAACATGACCCACAGTGGCCAACCCCTTGGTGAACGACTTCATTTCCCTACGCCAGGTCATTATCTGTCCATCTCACACCTTACACCAGTCGGTCAGCGAACAGTGCTCGGTGTGGAAGACGACTAGCTGGCATTCTTAATACGTGACCTAACCATCTAAGCCTGTGCAAACATAGAGATTAGACAGAACAATGTAGTCCCTCCGCAAAATCAACACACGAGCATTTTCAACAAATTTCCCGAAATATTACCATGAAGGAGGTTGCGCTGCGTCAATTTTGCGCGTAAATATATCTACGGAAAAAGGACATTTGACCTGATAGTAAAATACCATCAACGATGTGTTCGAAAAACACTTCGATCGATTTCATTGATCGGCGAAAGTGATTGTGGTTGAATACAAGTTAATTGTGAATCCGGTGGAACAAAGAATGAGAAATTCATAAAAAATGTTCACGCCATTCTGCTAATTAAAACAAGGACGATGAGACTTTTTCAATGTTATAGGTCACACGAAATATCTCCCTGCTGCAGCAGTGTATCAGACTGCCGCTGAACCCTAACAAGAGCTTCCTGCAATTGTGAAGCAGAAACATCTGAAGATTCAGTAGTAATGAATGTAATAGACTCAAGTGCCGGACTGGCGCATTTGTTGCAATTCGTCGCCTTCAAAGGGGTCGTGATGCTGATTTTAAGCCTTGGTACAGTTTGATGTCTCTGTCTCGGTTATCCACGTTTGGTCGTTATCAGGATCAGCTTATGGTTCTTACTGGGCTGTTAATCAAAAGAACTAAACACAAACCCTTCGTCAAAGCATGCTTAGAAGTGTGAACTACAAGCAAGTGTGTTAGTGTACAAACAAAATGCAAAATTCTTCAGTCATATATGACAGTTCATAGTTGAGACCATGCAATCTTCTACACTATGTAGTTCTCAGCAAGTGACACGAAATTACGCCAAATTCTTCAAAGACATTGCGGATGATCACCGTTAAATTACCTGTTAAGAACGGAGGTGGCCGACTATAACGGTAAGCCTAATTAGCTATCGTTTCCAGCTTGACGCTGTAATAAAGACTAACGAAGTTACGGTCAGAAATCTGAGATACGAAGTTGCTCCTCATGGAATATTCGAGGAAGCAATTTGAGGTCATGCGCTACTAGCTTGGAATTTCAAACATAGGTTGAAATTTCATTTTGCACTCCGATTACTTAGCCAATATTATGATTCCTCTACGAGAAAAGGTGAATTACGGTGAGGGGTGGAAGAAAATATTTGGTGATGAGCAACGTCATCGAGAGATACCTTGATTGATGATGCCGAAGAATCATGGAACATTCATTGAGCGCTTTACTGCCTAAAAGCCACGATCCATAACGTATGGTGTAGGGAACGAAGTCTACTTAGGTCGGCGCAGCTGGAAAGTAGCCACCGAAACGTTCGAGAAATATCAAAGAATTATGTCTACAACCGTGCTAAATATATACAAAAATATACTCATCGACAACTAACCAGTTAAAATAAGTTTTACTGTTTCTAGTTTTATCGTAAGTAGAACATGCTTAACACCAGTTATGGTGTTATGATAGGTTTACTAAACTGTTAACATACAATACTGTCAATACAGATGCTGAGAGCCATAGCAGAATTCGTCAGTTATCAAAAACATTAAGGCACACCATTAATTTTCAGGGCCCCGAATGGTATTTTCTCTAGGACGTGTAAACCATAGGAAGTTATGAAATACAGCTACAGGTTATTTATTTTCTGGACGAGGAGCATTGGTTCTGGCTGTAAACCATGTACATATGTCTTAACATTTACAATTAAACATTCGGTTAAGTAGTAAGAGATTTCTGAATAGAACGAACTGAACATCATCCATAATTCCTGTATCCCCATAGTCTGTTCAGCCAGCCCGTTTCGAAATGAGGCCGTACTCAGATTTCGAACTCACTGGAATTTATAAGAAGTCAATCTTGCAAACAGCTGTTTTCGGTAATTCTCATCGGGCTTTTACAATTACATGGGAACACGTGCGGGTTATATATCAATTTATGACGAGTTAAACAGGAACGTTAAGATTAGAGAAATGGTACAGATCACAGTCTACTGGGTGTTATACGTGCCTGTCATGAGATATTCGTTCATCAATGTCCAGCGGTTCACGCCTGTTCGAGTTTCAAGTGGATGTGGAGTGATTGGCCAGGGGAGGTGGATGTTTTGTACGAACTGTTTTTGGGCACAGAGGTAGGGGTTGTGCAGTCTGATAGCAATAGCCTCAGCGGTTGATAACGATCGCATTCTGACAGTTCTGGAATTTGTCAATTGTGCATGTCCCTACCACGGTTGGAACTTGAACTTATATCACGCCATCGTGAAGTAAACATCCTGAACACCGCCTTGATGTTCCTGTATAGTCAAGACTAATTTATCACGAGAAAAAGCTCAGCCGCATTCACATTTATCTACGCCAATTCAACAGTGCTTAATATGAGACCAACGGCACACTGCTCAACATAGTTTCCTCATGAAAGAGCGTCGGAGCCCAGATCCGGACCGCTGCAAGAATACGTACTACTGAAGAGCACTAACAAAAACGAAACCACAGCCGACTGTTTCTTTCCGAAAAATACCTACGGGAGTACGAAAGCGCGTACAGCTGCTAAAGCATTTCAGAACGAACCATACATTTAAAAACTGTTTCGTCCTTCGGGTGCTTTGTACAATTCTGCTTGAAGTTCACATGAAAATGGTTATCACTTGAACTAACCGGTTTAGTTTCCGAAGCATAGAAATGAGGTGAAATTATTAACACAATGGCTCCTTTGACCGATGAGCTTTTTATCCTGCACACTTCATCTTCAGTGTCTGATGACTTATCGTGTGAGTAATCCGGTTGATTAGGGCGTCATTTAACAGAGTTGCTTCAAACGGAAAGTTATCGAAAGTGAGCTGCAAATTCGCCAAAGCTTGTGTAATTATTCGTTTCGAAATTTCATTTTTCATACCATATAAAAGAAATTTTACCCGAGATGATTAAGCTGCAACTGTGACGTATCTGGATGAGTTATCCCGTTAACCCGGAAGTCCGTTGTGTTCGAAAGATGAGGTATTAGTAGAGTCTGGAACGTCACTGTATCGCTAGATCAAGCCTGTGCAGTTGTGCCACAAGTTTACCCTAAGTCTGTATGCGGAGAATGTATTGTGGTGGAAATCTCGACTCACAACAGAAGATCTGGCAAACGTCCAATCCAAATATCGCGTTAAAGATATAACATCAGGATTGGACGAACGGTCTCAGTGTTGTGCCGTCCGTTATTCGCCAATTCATCTGTTCCGTATTCCACCAATTAACATACAGTTTATGATGTTGCGTGTGCTAATGAGACCAGCCAATAACAGGCCGTGATTTCTTTAATACTGTTGTACATCCATAAATTCGGCGTATCAATTCATCAATAACAATTGCTTACCGCTACCAGTACCAGGTCTTCTCCTCATTACTTGCGTGGGAGGTTTCAATTCAAGTACGATTCCTAGGGCTATTCGAAGTCCCTAATTCCGAGTATCACAAATTGGCGTCGCGGAACGGAACTGCCTGCAATTGTGCAAGTGATAAAGACCGATGAATGTCCTTCTTTATATACAATGCCAGGATGTCCTTCGAACCTGCAGTCTGATTGCCCACTTGTTGTTAGCGTTCCCCCCCCCTTGAGCTGAGGTCCAACTGATTACCAACACCAGTGATAAAAATTCTTCCACACGGAAAATAAATGATTATAAAACGCTGAGGATGGGTAAAACGTCGCAGACTGTAAATGTCTGGCAGTTCGTGTGGCGCAAAGCCAAGTGTTTATCTAGCTTTGAGGTTGGTATGCACACTTTGAACAGAACCACACGCGTTTTTTAGGCTCAGCACTTTCAGCTTTTTACCTACCTGACTTATTACTTGGTTTTGCAAACGCAACCTATCTGATCGTTCATAAAGACTGAACCAAACCATGTACGGTCCAGATGACATACTCCCAGTGAGTGGAGTGAGGCTTTTCGGATGTCGGCTCGCCACCTGTACAGAGTAATGGAATGATCTGGTTTTTGTGTTTATTTCACAACCGAAAAGTGGAACACTGCATTGTGCTCGTCACGTTGTGGTATTCCCAATTCGTTACGCAGTTTGCACACTTTGAAATTATGAAACAAATACCTTTAGAAGGTTTTCGCTTTTTACATAACGGTTCACTCTTCCTGAATAGAGCAACTCAGTTTATTTAAGGTTTAACTTTACGGCATCTGTTAAGTCGTCAGTATCAGCCATGGTATACAAGGCTCCAGTTTTGTAACCTCCAATAAAAAATCCGTAATATACAAAGCTGTGCAGTCCATTAAATTCACCAGAATTAGAACAGGCTTATTTGGGTTACATATATAATTACCAACGCCTAGGTGGGTCGATCGTTGCTCAGTAATTTCACTTATATTTATTATCTGAGCACAAGTCCTGCAATATGTTGGTTAGGCGGACCCGAAACTGACTGAAATTTTCAGTCCATTCGATTGTTGCCTAGGTGGAATGGTCATATTTTTGACAGGCTACCCGTATACTCCTAAACAGTCAGTTTTTACGGGATTGATTGGTATACAGCTCATGGCAGAATTATATGAACAGTTGATATTTTGACTAAGCTTGCTGACGTATACTCAACATCAACCGTTATTCGTACAATGCCGCCTGGAAGATTAACAGATCACCCCTTTCTAAGTTTGCCACCTAAGTTCTCATTCAGAAAAATGTTAAAACTGATCAAAAAACTGTAGGAACAGCGCCTACCTCTGTTGTGAGCTTGGGGACGCTGCAAGCCAGACACTTTTTCGGTGGAAACAAAACCAAACCTACCAAGAAATCTTTGAGTGTTTGAGTTATTACTTACCGACCAATAAGTAAGGCGGACGCAATGGGTTATGTGATGAGCTAAAGATCCAGCTTATGCTTTTTTTAACCTTATCAACCTGCCGCCAGCAAACAAACTGCAGACAGTCAGCGACAGTTAAGGGGCACGTTTTCAATAGCTGTTTTGGATAAACAGGCAATCTCGGAGATATTAAGTAGCAGTACTCACCTGAAAATCATGACCACCTTTCCAAGAAACTGAGGTTTTGTGTGAACAGTTTTCAATCCTTACCCCAGCCCAATTGGACATTTCTAGGGACCAAAAAAATACATCAGAATGTCACCATTTTTTCTTCGTGAGTGAAGCTGTAGGATTCTCTGAATGAAAAATACAGCAACGCAAAATTTACTGCTTTTACAGTGTGTATTCGAGGCTTGTTAATACGATGTATTGAAGTTTCGAGACAGCACGAATGTACTGCATCACATCATCTTCTTCCAAGCGAGCAACGTGCGTACATCATGGCCATGTTCTGTTTCGGATACTATTAGTGTATCGGTGAACAAACCAAAAATACTAAAATCATTAAGAGTTATTGTTAGATATTTCGATCACTGCAGATTCGGAGTAACAGGAAACAAAAAGTATCAGCTATAGCTTTTATGTCAACGAAATTGGCTGAAACATTCACCGAATAATTTTGCTGTGGGGTGTTTATACCAATCGGATCGTTAATCATAGTTTGTGAATGGGACAGATTGCAGCACATCATATTTTGCTCATCAAGTCGTCTGAGAGGTTTCTAAATACATGTCAAACAACGGGCAATTGTTTACTAAAATCTTACACGCCGCCAAATTTCTGAGTATTCTGTATCCTATACGCACCAAATTTAGTATGAATGAAGATGTTTGTTCAATTAGTCATGCCCAGCCAGTCTGCTGCACTTGCAGAACACTCGATGGCTCTTACCATGCTATCTTTAGTTATCTAACGGCTTCTGGTATGTTGTTTACTGTTGGTCTGAACAGCACTTTTCGTTCAAGTTCCACTTAATCCATGGTTAATCACCGGCATAACTTTGTTTTTGAACCAGATTTGTTGTTCTAAGCAACTTATCACGAATTCTTTTTCAGTACGGAGCTACATGTTGGGAACAAATTCCATGTAAATACTAACAACTATCGTTATGATGCATGAATACGTTCTCCTATCTTGTGAACTGTTTGGTTAAGTCGCTCAAAGAAAATGTTACCTTGATCAGCCACTTTCACCCAATCACACTACCGTCAGAAGTTGCCGATTTCCAAATTGCGCTCCGTTTCAAACGATTACAAGTGACACTGGAATTAACATTAACATTAACATTGTTTTGTGCATGATAGGTTGTCAGCATGGCGACTCTTCTTTAGGCACTTCATTGCGAATCAACCTTACTACCGATTTTTAATCAGTTATTTGTTCGTAAAGTCAATTACTTTGGCAACAGAGGTGTACTGATCTGTATTCTTTGAATGCGAGTATTACGACGATGACCAGCACTGTGTACAGTCTAGAGTTCAGTTCACTAGTTGAATAGAAGATGAGGCTGGATGTCACAGGTTTTCAGAACACGAATTATGAACTACGTGCAATTTCTGCTGTAGACAAACTTCAGGCCAAACTATCCGCTAAAAACGGTTAAGCGAGGCAGTCATATCAGCTGTGCCTTGTTCACCTTATATAATCTGTACGGTATGTAAACTAAACCTCATAATCGAAGAATCCTTATGAGAGAACAGATGATGAATTAGCATATATCAAAATACAAAGCGCTATCGATTGATTTTCCAAGTTTAAACGTTAGGGTATATCAACAGCTGTTGACCTATTCTTTGGTCCGCCGGCTACGTCAAGTTGAGTAAGGTTTCGAGATCGTCAAATCGTGGACTTTGCTTAGTGTCAATCATACGTCTATACTTGCACTGTTTCGTCTGGTTGACCCGATGTATGAACGGTTGCACTGGCATGAGTATTTGTGTCCAAGTATGGTCGCAGGTACAGAGCGACTATTGGCAGTCTTAATCCGTTGACTACAGGCAAGTTCTCGATTCAAAGTAGGCAAAACTGCAGCCGGGCAGTTTATCGCTTACACATCGCTGGGTGAATTATAGGGCGCGAGTTTCGGCCACGTCGACTAAACCGTGTATTTGTGAACAATGGGTAACAGTCCGAGTGACGACACTGAAGTTGTGAGTAAAGCTGGACTCAGAAATGCACACACAACTGTACAGATGAAAAAATCAATAGCATTGGGATAACGTTACAAACTTACTCAAGCAGCAGTTGGACAAAAATACGCGAAATTTAACGATGACGACATTGACTTGGCGCCCAGATCCGTCAAACAATCGATCAGTGCCTGTATTCTGAAGCGTTGTGATTGGTCAGATCTACTCATACGGAAAACGTTTGGCCCACGCTTTGATACGGACAAACGCGATGTCGTGTCCATCAGCTTCCGATTGGATTGACTACCGGTTTCGTCCGACGATGGGTCGGCAGTAGTCTGCTCAGGATGTCGCTTTTATCTGAAACTGAGGCTGCCCAGTACGCACCGAACGGCCTACCTGGTGCATTTGACTAAGACCTCAGATTGTCACGGAAGTTTAATAGTCTCCTTTACAGACAATATTCATATTTGATGGATTGTTGTGGCCAGCCTTGATTTCCAGTATCCCATCGCTGTAACGACATGTCAAAAGGAAACAGAGAAAATTACCAACAAAGGGGCTTGTTTATTGATCAGTCAGGCACCCTAATTTTAGGTTACTAACCTGTCCGTACTGGGAGAAACATCACTGCGAAAATCCTTCTCATTATTTTTCACATAATTGTCGGCTAAATGGACAACAACCATCCGTAAAAACATGTAGGAAGGTTTTTATTCAATGGATCAAACTGATATCGTAATTGGACACACTTAGTTCACTGTCATTTAACTCTGGTGGAGCGTTACATCTCTGCATAATAAGGACTGATTTATGGCCTAATTGGTCTGTTTATCATTCATTTTCTTACGCCCTTGTCTACTAATTAATTACCCGTTGGGATTTAATGTCTTGTGGTTGTTATTGTTTAACAGTTAAAAGACAATTTGAGCAGGTGGTTTAAAATATCGACAAACTAGCTATCCACTGACATACAACAGCTACCGTTTACCCTATGAAACATTGTTGAATTTTGTGCGTATTTTATACACATATCATGTAATCATTGCTTGCATTGAGAAGACTGAATTCACTGAAGCAATAGAGATTGTTATGTCCTTCAAGGACGGTTGATCAGAGAAGTTGCTTTCGTTGGACGAAAATCAAATGGCACACAACGGCACACCACCACAATCGGATTCATGCACGTTCACTGCTTTCCGTCCCATCTCAGGCTGCCAGTCTGACTGCTGGAGCCTCCTATAGTGCCGTAAAATGGCGGCCGTCTTCTAAGCAGTCAGAATTGTTACTAGACTTAGTAAACGAGCATTGCTGTCGGCTTGTGTCAATCTACCTATCAAGTGTGCTAAGCAGTATACACCATTTGGGTCAGTTATAATTTTTGCGGAAAAGGAAAGCATACACCTTTATGAACAAGGACTCATTATGTACTTACAGCATATCAGAAAAACGCCAAATATCTACCAAATATTGCATGGTGGTTGTTCACAATGCATATCCACCACGACCGGAGAAGTCACCGTAGACCTGATCCTGAGCTGGAGTATGGGAATAAAGTTGATAAGTAGAGGTATTGACACAGTTGTTTCACACGTTGTAAACGAATGAGAACGACTCCCTGAATTAAAGTCAATCTAAGATAGCTTCACAGCAACGACCTCTTGCAAAATTCGCAAAGGTATGCTTTTGACAATAGCTGGGGCTGAAGTTCTGTGATGCATCATACTGTGAAGACTCATGGTAACATGGAAATGAGGATAATATGGGAGGGCATGTAATGGTTCTTCCTGGGTGTAGTTGTATATATACGTATACGTTTCGGTGTTTGGTGCATTTAATCTACAGTTCATTTTTAACTCAACCAAAAAGGTGTATTCTAGTCAATGTTGTCTACGGGCTAGTGTATGGTGAACAAGCTGCAAACATGTCGTGGGCGCCTATTGTTCAGGCTAGGGTTTAATCCGGATTGCTTACGAAACACAACACCAAAAGTGACGAACGCTAAAGCTGTCTATTGAAATTTTCATTACATTTCATCATAGGTGAAATAATAGGGAGGTGCATCCAACGCTTACGGAATGCCGATGTTGACCCTCTCCAGGATGGAAGACCGGTTTCAATTTTCCCGTTTGACGACTTCCAAGCAGTAAAATAAGCAGTAAACCAGGACACTTTGCTGGGAGTTAATCACGCAGCATATTTCGTGTATAAATCGAAATGATGGTTCTGCCTTTGTTCACGAATAAGAGTGACCCAAGGGTTATCATCGAATAAATGGAACATCATTCCGTGTTTTAATTCAATAAAAAGTATTCGGCCGTTTACGTAATTTACTAGTTCTGATATGAAAAACTTAGTACTACGAAAAGCTTCCATTTAAAACACCCTTCTTGACCCAATTTTCTTTCGAGCCTTTGTTTCAAATAGGTCTTAAAATAACTAATTAAATATAGATAGTCAAAGGTGGTACAGCTCAATAGTACACAGGATTAAGAAAAAACAGGAGAGAGGTTTTGGACCGGATGTGAAAATGTCTTTGATTCTGTGTTTACAGAGTCAAAGCTACCTTGAGGGTGGCACGCAACCGGAAGTAAATAGCCGATTACCATGTGGAACCAATCTAGCATTGTAGTGAACATAAATGTGGGGACTCTTTCGTTGGTTTGCATGAGATAGACAAGAGGTGACCACTCATAACAGTGTGATTAGTGATACCCATGAACGGTGACTCGATCTTTCCTTTGCCCGATCAGCAAACGTTTTGCTCCCTAATCAATGAAACGATTTTATCGCTCACTGTTCACTTTCAATAAAAACTGCATGACGTCTCTACTGAATGTTCCACTACTGGCCCCAATAAACCAGAAGACCAACGATAAAATGCTTTCTTACCTACGAAGGTACCGCCCGTTTTAAAACACATTGTGTTTTGATATTCCGCTCCTCCACAGTTCAGAAAATCTCCAAGTTTTTCCTTGGCTGTGTTACTTGCTTTTTCAGCGCCGCGATGTTCATGGTTTCTCAGAGCTCTTTTAGCTCTGTTCAATCCGGCTGCTTTCTTGTAAATGTCGTGACCACCGTTGGTGATGTTAATCCCCGTACGACGTGTGATGACTGACAACACTCATCTACCGCAAACAAAATTGTTCTTTCGGTGACGGTCATTAGTGGTCAATCATCATGTTCACTAACGCGCAGTTTCAGATATCCGTCTACGATTTTTCATGCATACAACAAACTTTTTCGTTCCTTCCCACTCAAACCACAAATTAATCCGTACTGCAGACCTCAATCAATCACCACCGACATTACCATTAGTACTTGTGTAACCGTATCCTCACGGATTTAGCTGCCCCGGCGGATTCACCGCCTTTCCTGGAGAAGTGACAGAATTCGTGTATCTGTTTTCAATTACGTCACCCGTAAAATCCTCCGCCAAAGGCCAGATGACTCACGATAATTACAACCTCGGATAAGAACACAGATTATGGTTCTTACCATGGTCCTAGCTTATGAAAACTGGCTAGGATCAACTGTTTGATGATAGGTTATGAGTAGATAAAGCTATATAGTCAAAACTGTGCACAAGTAGTATAGGATTTTACGATGTGCTAGAAACCTGCAATCACTTTTTCTTTCCATTATTCTTTCACTAAGATCTTAAGAGTAATTCAAACTGGTCCTGCAAATAGATCATAGCAAAATCAAATGGTGACCCTAATGCTTTCCTCTACAGAAGGTTAAAAGAAAGACAAATCTAACGATTATATACTGCTTTAAAAAAAGACCTATGTAAGGATAAACGCAAACGAAGTGGACGTGTAATTCGATGAGGAGGAAGGCTGGCGATCGACTGGTATGCGCCTATGCAAGTTAGATTGTTCTTATGCCGGTTAAGCTCAAGGGTCCACTTACAGATCACGTAAAAGTGTGTAGACAGCGTTGTAGAGGGCAGACGGCAAGAGAAGAGGGTTACAGCAAACTGACGTGGTTTATAACTTCCGATGGTCTCTAGGGTTTCTTTAAGAACGGTTTAACTTAGCATGGGTAGGTTAAACTGAACCAGGTAAATTACAGCTCAATGCTTTGTACAGAGCATTTGGCAAAAATCTTTTAATTAAAATCTGCATTACCTCAATCAGATTTTCAGTTTGACAGATAATAACGGTTGACGCTGGTGTTCCTCCGCATCTTTGTCGCTCGTGTTATAGATTAACCACTGTAGTTGTCTTATAAGATGGCAAACAGTATTCTGGCCAGATTTTCGCGGTTTGGATCATGAATTTCCGTACACCCCATAGAGATCAAAGAACGAAGGCTAGTCTCTGAAAAATCCGTCGTTAAAGAAACGCATAACCCCGTATGTGGATACCCAGAACCGGTCACCACTATTTCCGATTCTTCATTCCAGTGGTTATTTCATGGTCGTTTAGAACCTCGTACTGTTCGGTAATAATAATAATAATAACACTTGACGTCTTTCCATTTTTCGATATTGTTTCAGAATAATTTTGGAAATTGTGTAAACCTTGCTAGCTGTAGTAAACAATCGACAGCTACCGGATCATAAAAATGTCTAAGGAAGAAGTTCCGCGAACGACCAATTTCACTCTCTTTTAACTTTCTAGATATCCAGTTCTTTTGAGTCAGTTTATTACGACAACAAGCAGTTATTTGTTACAGTGTATAACACTTTCGTTTATTTTTAATCCGTTAGTACAAGTCATTGTGAATGTACGAATCATAAAGCATAACAACATAACAACTAAACAGAATTTATAATTTAGAGGTCAAAAGGGTATAATTGGAGCAAACATACGAATTAATGTATTTCGTGTAAGGGTGGTCGACGGCTGATTAACATAGTTTCACCACCCACCAGGAGTTCAGTGTTGGCGTTAAAGTTCACACTGGGAATATTTAACCGGGTCTCCATTGAGATATTTTATAGCGACATGCTTCGTAGATGATCGTCCTACGGTTCACGTTCGAGCTCTTATCAGACTACTTGTTCGCTTCACCTAATGTATGAACGGTTTGAGAAGGCTTCCAGTCATTTCTGGCACGAACCGAGTATAGCTTTGAGCTAACTATTACGTGATACGTTAGACAGAATTGTTTGGGATCCTGTTGGTCTTGCTATATGTAGTTGGCAAAGTATCAAGAAGACTTCCGCATGGGAAGTACCATTAACCGTTTTTCATTGTGAGCAGCTTTATTCGTCTGCATGCTTCGTTGTCTTTGTCTGTTCTTTTCTATCCCAACTATAGACACTTTGCCGGTCATTCAGTTTCCGCGTAACTTTATTTACACATGGCGAAGACTGGCTATTACTTGCAACAGTGCTCTCAAACGGGAGGACATTCCTTACGAAATATTTGTGAAGCTTTGGTTCACAATCAGATGTTACCATGACGCCCTGTAAATCGCAGTCATGTTGTGAACTGTGTGACTAATTCAAAAATTGCTTCTATTTGGTACGAATTAGTTACTACCTTGTCCAGTCCAGATAAATTTAGCACGTTTGTCGTTGAAGTTCTGCTCATATACACATCCATATGGGTAGAATAGTTGAAGGAGAAAAACGGTTCGAGTGAACTAAGGGCGCTTAAGCATTAGATAGTGGTGGTTCAATCGTGAGCTATTTTTTGCCTTGCTCATCATAATGGGCGTAGTCCTTGATCATTGTACTTGATATAAACAGGTGAATCTTAAATGTGGTTTCTGAAACCAAGGCAGTATAAGCAATGTCATTACAATTCAAAAGTAAACAAAACCCCGAGCTTTTTCATGTGACTGCTGTCAGTCATACGTAAAAATCGTACGTAACTCTCACTGTACATAATCGGTAGATGCCGGAGCCGGGAACTATTAACTATAACAGTTTAGCCACTTGCTTTCTATAGAGTAGGATATGTGGTCGAGGTCTATCGGATTGTTACACTTCATGAGGTACAGCTACGAAACGATGCATTTCGGTCCAGTGACTTTTGAACACCTGTTTACTTTGCTATGAATAAGGTACATCTTGCATTTAATTAACCCACTACAATCTGCCAATTGTCGCTGACTACTGTTTTGAGGCCTGTTTGTAAGTTAAAAGTGAGAGAGAGTAAAGCTTCTTTATCGGCAGTGCTAGATTAAGTGCTTGCAACAATTTTGGCCACAAAATTTAAATGATAAGATTTATGGGAGTGTTACCGACTGAAGTGAGCTCATGTACACCTGATTCTACATTAAACGGTGGAAAATGACCGAGAAATGAAGAGCATAATGGGTTCAGCGAAATTGGTAAGACAAGTCAGTAGGAGTGTCGACGTCAATGAAAGTTCGGTGACAATAAAACAATGAATTGGCAGCATGAGATAATAGGTCAAAGTTGCAAACAGCTGTTTTCGGTCATTCTCACCAGACATGCAATTACGAGGGATTCATTGGACTTATATT
Source organism: Paragonimus westermani (assembly GCA_008508345.1). NCBI lineage: Eukaryota > Metazoa > Platyhelminthes > Trematoda > Plagiorchiida > Troglotrematidae > Paragonimus > Paragonimus westermani. The sequence continues at coordinate 52,001 of QNGE01002170.1, forward strand.
TAAAACAAAAATATGGTTATACGCAATAGTAATGATCATGGGAACTGTGGATGACTGCCTACCCTGGTGGTGGTGGGTTTCTGTATGTGCGTGAGTAAGTTGTATTCACATGACTCATGTGAACGGCGTGTGATAACGTGTTAATCAGGTTACTGGGCAACTGAGTTTTAGACGGTTTGCACATGAATGGTCACGGGAGGTGTAGAGTCTGTGTGAATTTCTTTTGGGCGCACAGTTGGGGGTTGTGGAACTTGATTGCGATTGCCTCTGCCTTCGATGGAAGTTGCCACTACACCCAATTATTGACATGAACAATTCACCTTATCGCAGTCCAGCCAGATGGCTAGTTCAAATAATTGAATCAGTCAGAGTAAGGATACCTTCACTTAGCCTGAAAGACATTTCCGTTTGTGGACTCTGTCGACTTCTTGTTCAAGAAGGCAGAGGCAATCGCACAACCCCCAACTGTGCACTCAAAAGAAATTTACACAGACTCTACACCTCCCGTGACCATTCATGTGCAAACCGTCTAAAACTCAGTTGCCCAGTAACCTGATTAACACGTTATCACACGCCGTTCACATGAGTCATGTGAATACAACTTACTCACGCACATACAGAAACCCACCACCACCAGGGTAGGCAGTCATCCACAGTTCCCATGATCATTACTATTGCGTATAACCATATTTTTGTTTTAAATATAAGTCCAATGAATCCCTCGTAATTGTATATGTCTGGTGAGAATGACCGAAAACAGCTGTTTGCAACCTTGACTTCTTATGAATACTCTGAGTATAGTGAATAAACATAAAATAAGCCAAGTTGAAACCTCACAAACATCCCAAGCACTTTAAAAGATAAAAAGTCAGTTGAATGGTGAGAAACTGGGCTAACTGTCCCATCCACATTATCACGCGTACGTCTGAAAAGAAGTTGGTGAATCACATATCATTCTTAGCGCACCTTCTAATGCTAATATTAGGATGTCTGTCATCTGAAGGCAACTAACACAGTTTAATCTCCCTAGCTTTCGAAATGCTTTTGTGTTTAATGGTCACCAGTGGTCAGTACCACCGAGCGATACATAATCATTAGCTCGTTCAACTATTAAGCACTTTTATCAGTCCCATACGTGCGCACTTCATGTATTCTCTTCGGATGTCTCACAGTGTTGATTAACTTCCATGGTCTTTTTATCACGATACAGCCAGTTTGAAGGATGTGCAAAAATACAACATAGAGGAGGAGGATTTTAACTTAAAAACTTGTAGATAAACTGCCCAATTCTGATGTGCATGTGCTTATTAACCACAATCAGATGGCTTTGCAATTTGGTTTTGATATTTCCTTTCATACGTATTTACTTTGAAAAAAAAGACGCAAATTGACTGGTGCACAAAAATAAAGTTTTACTAATTAGCAAGGTGCCCATGCTGAGTAACCATCTCACGACATACTACTGATGCTGACACACAGAATATCACTCCCAACACGCTTGACTGGAGATGGTAAACCAATAAATTTACACGTCATTAGAACATGACAAATAACCAACTTTAGTGCTGGTCCCCTATGTTTCTGTAGGCAACTACCAGAGCCACAATGTTTCACAATCAGTGAACTACGTTTCGGCATATTTCAGGTCCCGTTGGGTCAAGTTTACTGGATTTTATGTTACGTTTATAATTCCTAAGATTGTATAACCATTACTCATTGCTACAGCTACGGGTAAAACGCGTCTCCATTTCAACCATCGGCTACAGGCGATCACATGGCGACCGCACGAATGCTCACATTCGGTTACCAAATCGTTAGCACATCAGCGGTTCAAAATCAGAAGATGGGCATCACATTTTACTGATACGGAATTTGCGATATGCTACCCAGGAAGTTAGTTCGTTTTATCTACCAAATAATTTGACAGTGATCTACCATGGTAACTGATCTGAAGTGCGGAGACTGTGATTCGCACATATGATAGCTTTTACCAATAAGTAAGTGCAACTGCACCTCGAAACTGTCATCTTAAACGAACGTTAATGAATATCGGCGGTTCTTTGACTTATCCAACAGATTCGATCAAGATGCTTCAAGAGCTCTTCAATGAAACCAAGATCAGGTGATTCAATAGGTTAAATGGCAAGTAGCTTAGGACAATTTGATCATCCGCAAAAGGAAAACTTTATCGAAGGGCTTGTGAGTTATCTTGAAATATCCTTTCAGAACGACAGAACAACTTTGTGGGTAAATGTGGTTGCAGTCAGTCTTTAATTCGGACCACTGACTTCACCTTTTAAACAGCGTACAGACGAGCCTGTCCGCCCTGCCTTGATACCATGAAAATGCACATACCACCATTAAATCGGTGACCTTCGAGGCTTTGCCCATAAATTCATTTTCCCAAATTACTATGCGTGATCAGTAAACTTCAATCTCTCCCTGCAAATTACCACACTTCCAAATTTGTTGGTCAAACTACCGCTCTTGAGGGGGTTTTGAAAGGTAAAACAGCGTTATAACTACCTGTTTTGCGTTCACAATTTAACATTTGTGAAGCACTCTGAACACCCGGTCCATCCTACGTGTTTGTCAGTTCCCATCATTCTAATCTGGTACCGGATTTCCAACTGGTTCTCCTGAAATGACAGAACACACCCAATATGTCTGCTCTGTGTCTTGGGTTGAGTGAACTAAGCTGGCACCCTGGTGGGTCCGTATAGGATGTACACACTCACGTGTTAATGTGTTCTCTCGTCTGACAGACTTGACCAATTGCGAACAGTGGTGGTGATAGTTGGGTGAAAGTAACTCAAGATTGTGGGAGCCTGACTGAAGTTTAAATCCTGCGCCGATAGCGGAAGCTTTGCCCGTTAAATAGCTGCCGATTAAAACGACACGAAATCGATGATTATGTGCTGAAGGTTCACTATAAAAGTCGCATTACTTTGAAAACACGTGCAGACAAATGACGAGTAATAAACAAATGTGAATCATCGGTTCCTACCGGAAAGTAAACAGCAGTAACAACAAGAACTTCACTATTTCACAGTGATTGCATGTTCGACAAGAACACACGTTTGAGAAACAACTCACAGTCGACAGAAAGCCCTGTCCACTAGCATTATTTGCACCGGTTAATCGATGCTACCCTTCCCACCCATTTTTGTCCAACAGAACATACCAACAGTGATTTAATTAGCGTTAGCTGGGTTAAGTCAGGAGTAGGCAACGTTCCTCTGGACAAAAACAAGGCGTCTATTCAATCAGAAGACGAAAGATCACATCGAATCTAAGCTACACACGGAACAAAGGATGTCAATAAAAACGTTACTGGCAAATCTATATTGTGAAAAGCTCACACGCACTCATGCCATGAGAAGTGCAATAAGCTACTTCAAACAGCCCAAAAGAAAGATATATTCCTATTTCTGCAATTCGAGGGAATCATTTGGCAAACGATATCAGACAAATTGAAATCTGCCCTATCAGATACTTATGCAGCTTCCGAATTACGCTTGGTTCCAACCACCAAATGACCAGTTCTACACAATCGCGGACGAAGCTTGTCTAACTATTCTGTCTCCTACGTTGTGTACCAGTTCTTTTGCAGCTGTAACGACGTTTATACTGGCAGAACAGACCGACAGCTATCTCAGCGAGTAACAGAACACATCCCGAACTGGTTGAAACAATTGACGACACAACAGCCTCAATCCGGTGAATCCGTTGCTCGAAATCCTGCATCATCGATTGCTAAACACCTCATGATAACAAGTCACCAGGTTGATCCACTTAGATCATTCAAAATACTGCTGCGCAGTCAGAACGCGAACCTATTGGCCTTTGGCGAATCTATGTTGATCAGAACTAAAAAGCTGGCGCTATGTGTACAAAAGCGGCTAAAGCCGTCTATAGGGCTGTCGTGGTGTCGATGACGATAAGTGTTGTGAATGTGTGTGTCCATACCCTGTCTCTCTCTATTTGACTGTCAGATACAGTCTGCATGTTTTACGCTTGCGATTGATGAGAGCAAACAAAATGTTAACTTATTACAACACATGTTTTGTTTCTACACTGAGGAAGCTGCTAAAAGAAACCCAGTGTTTCAAGTGACGCAAGATGTTTATCACATCAGAGCCCACCTCCGTCGGACAACAAAGATAAGCTGTGATCCAAACATTTATCACAATGAGATCACTTAGCTGGGTTGGTAAGCCATTCTTGAGAAGAGTCGATCTCACATTTTGTTATCGCCATACGTTTTGCCTCGACTACCGAAGTCGTGCAAATCCCAGGTTCACGAGGAGAGTTGCTATAACTCATCAGGCCTAGAAAGCTGGTCTGGAAACAGTGATGTATTAACACGTATGGTGTAAAGCGATGATAAAATGCACTTGTTCTTATGAGACGGCTTGTGACAGTTGCGTTGCAACCTGGTCGTTTACTTGTAAGCCCGTATTTGATCACATTTTTATTCAAATAGCCATCGTGATCGTTGAGTGGGTTTTACGTAAGACAAACATGGGGTATAACAAGTGTTTCAACTTCGACTGCGATGTCTTATTTGCTTAGTATATTTGTCCAACCAATTGCCCTCATATTCAAAGTGCCTATTCCCAACTTTAAAGGGATGCGAATATGGGGATAGTTACAGTAAAACCCAGCATTTCACATGAGGACATCACGCGACAAACACATATGTAGCGCACACCCTGACAGGTGCGGTTGTTTTAATCACCCATGGTCACTAACACTCGAAGTTTAGTCATCGTGAGACGCAACTTGTGAGCCTATTAAAATTGGCAGAGTATGCGCCAATTAGTGCTGGTTTAAACCTGATCCAGATTTACTTGTATGAACAAGATTCTATCAAACCCTATGGGGCATTCATTGTAACAACCAATGAAACGAAAAATTCACTCATGGTTGTTCATGTCACGACCTGAATTGGCTGTACGACCGACCAATCGTTCTAGAATTGGATCAACGGTGGTAAAACCCAAAATCATTTAAGAGATATATATATGTACACCTTTTGTACAACTTTTACGAGAGCCAAACAACTCACTTGCATTATGAGAAACCTGCTAACCAACCTGTGTGTTATCTTTATCGTCCTTCGGCTAACGGGTAAGATTGGCTACACAGTTTTGCTAATTAAAAAATGGATGATGATCGAAATTACGTGCCAAATTTTGTAGGCACGTTTATGAGCAATGTGCTGCGATATTTTGGAAGATGCGTTATATTTATTACAAAGATATCTCCTAAACAGTAAACATTTTGGAACACACCAAGGTTACCCCCCAAAATATGTCCATATTATATTTTTAATTTTACCCTCTTTTTAGATTCAAAGTCAACTTCAAGTAAGTGGAGGTCGTACTATTCTCCGTAAGATAATTAAATAGGTATATATATATATAGGTTACTGTTATTGTTATCATCAATAGAGAATCGTCAAAACCCTTAACCGATGTTCGCATAGGTTTAGGAAACTAATAGAAATGGATATACCATCAACATTTGTGTTTATTCACGAGTAATCGTTAAATTTTAATTCTACGTGAAATGCTTAACTTCGTGTACCAGACTGAATGAACTCTACCCCTGGTGTTTTCGTGTAATAACGATAAAGTTCGCCGCTCTTTTGTTGCAGCATCCAGTACCACTTAACAAGCCATCCTATTTTGGTTTTAAATAAAAATCCCTGCTTTGTTTTCGCAGAAACTTCATCAAACGTTGGATGTGAGTGACTTGTAATCATTGAGTCCATCGTATATCGTTACCTCTCACCAAACAATTCACTTTTACGTTAAGACGTTAATTTAAGTAGAGCAATTTCCGAACATTTTGTAGTTTTCAGGTAAATAATATCCTTAAGGCCCGCATCCTTTTTGCAGCAATTGTGGTTAATGGGAAGGTATATCAAAATGGAAAGAAAGCAACCATTGGAAAAAACTTCGGAAACCCTGGAACAAGTGATTATCGGACGTTCAACGCAAGCCTATGCACAAGCGTAAGTAATGACAGCCAAGCTGAACTTTAAAAAGTGAAAGTATTAATGTTTAACCAACCAGGGAGCTATTTTCACTAGGCAATATACATCAGTACCCCTAAGTCTTATCTTCAGACTTCTCTCTTTGTCTGACAATACAATGTTTGTCATTACTGGTACTCAGAGACCTTCAGCAAGTATATATTGCGAAAATAAAGACAATTACACTTTATCGATGAGGGTATCAGAAAACTAAGCTGATATTCATCAAGAAGGATGTATATCACAAAGTTTTTGGATCTTTGAGGCAGTAGTGGGTGCAGCTAACCAATATGCAATGAACTGAGTCTATTCAAATTAACGAGGAGTTTGTCATTCACACGCCTATGTATACATATGTATATATATATATATATATACAAGATTGTTGTTTAAAAATCTATTCCATCTGATCATTTCCAGTGTAAATTTGCAATGAGTACTCAGCTGAACATATTTAAATCATGGACGGATTGCAAAGTGACCAGAGCTAGCGACAAGGAAACGCTGGTTGTCATTTCACTGAACAAGAATCTGCTGATTGCCAATAAGTTAGATTATCGATCTTCCAGTTTCGCGAGTCAATTCAAAGCAGCTCTTTTGAGGTACAAGCCGCCTTCAGGAGACTCACGATACTACTACGGCGAAGTGGCAAAAGTATACTGTGAGTTCATAACACATATTTAAGAATCTTCAAGAATATGATAATTTTGCACCTCCACCTAAGATCAGGTTTGATTGTAAAACTAATCGGCAACCCATTCTGAAAAGTCAGAGATTACAGTTTCAGTCCCCGCGGAAAACCGGTTCTGCCAGTGATATTATCGAACAAGCACCACGCATTCATTAACTCAAATGTACTTCAGAACAACCTGACCGACTCTCTTCGTGCACCAGTAATACATGTGTCCTTAGTGGGGTCCCAGCTAATGAGACTGTGTGTTGACCATTAGCTACATGCACTTAAACTATCCGTTTCGATTGTTTTTTGTAGCTACAGCACCTACAACTGTATCAACGTTCGCTACAGTGTTTATGGGCTATCTGGTCTTACTATCTCGAAAATTATAGTAAATGAGTGAGTCCCTTTTGGCCATTCAGTTATACTTAAAAATCCAGTCCCATGCATTAAAACGTTCATTCTAATGATATTTTCCGTCATTTTCACGCAGATACTAAAATCACTATCGACTGTTTGAATATATACGTTGAAGCATTTCGGCTGCAGTGTTTCCCAATTTCATTTCGAATACATCTGAATCTTTAAAAAGTTCGGCTTTCGACTTTGTCTTTTGCGTCAATGGCGTCACGTGATGTCTGCACCCTGGTTGCTAGCACTTTCTTAAGGTGAAAGCTATAGTTATTCATAGGGTAGTGCGATGTGCGCCACGATAAAGGAAAAAAGAGATCTATGAGAAAATGGCGCATTAGATAAGGAATCCGACGAAAAGGTAAATTGAAGACCCCCTTCTGACTAAATCATATTTCAAGACAGTTCAAAAGTACATATTCCTCTGTTGATTGACAACGACCAAGAACAGCCAAGTCACTTCCAAGATTTATGCGAACGCTTTGAAGAAAGCTGGGACGAACAAACTTCGAAAGAAGATAAATCATAGTAATTTTGCATAAAAGAAAAACCCAAAATTGGACTATTCCTGATCATGACTTACCAAACCAAGCACCGAACCAACGCGTAATTGTTGCATTACACAATAAATCCAGTCTACTTTAGATTCAGTGGTTGATAAATGTTGAATGAGTAAACAACGATAGTCGGTGTTATAATAAGTTATCGCTATGGAATTGTAGCAAAACCTATTAAGGTCACATTCTTTAACCTGATCAGCCTTAAAGCATGTTTCGGAGCATGCTGGAAGATAATTCGTATGTGGTGTTACTTGACACTGCAATGTCGTCGGGTTGACCGATGATGAACAGTACTAAATATTTACTGGGATTGAGCACTATTGGTTCAAATAAAGAACCGCGATAAGAACATTTATAATACCAGCATTACAAGCAATCGGAATTCTTCTGGAATAAATAAGTGTCCCATTATGTCAATACGCGTTTTTGGTGTAACTTGAACGGCTCGCTGCATGTTGTTTAACACAGTGGACAAATATCTCCCATCTCTCTGTCTGGCTTGCAACAAACATGAAGAGCCCGAAGTAGGCTACTGCCACCGTCTCTAAGCGCCCATTCATGACTGCTGATCAATTCCATCAAAAAACATTCACGGAAAGTGTACAGGCTCCATTTATGAATCGGTCCTGCACTATGTTTTTAAACGACTGTGACTCAATTCAACAAATTTGGCAGACGAGATATGGTAAAGCTTTTGAAGAAGAATGTTTGCTGTAGTTGTGCGATGTCCACAACCAAATGGAAATGATCGATACGACCACAGGAAGAACCTATGTTGACTCTTACTAGCAAGTCGGCTGCAGTTTCTCCGCTAAGATAGGTCAGTAAGTTATGAACACACACTTTTTAGTCAAATTATGGTAAAAAAAAGTGTTTAGATTAGTTGAAGAAAGAAACAGCAGAACTAGACCTGCAGCCTACTCAACGATACAAATATGTTATGACACAAACTGAAAAGAATAACGTACATGCTAAAGTGATTGACAGTCTTTAGCGTCCGAAAGACCGAAGCCTAGAGGCGGCGGTCAGAAATGCCTACGTATTACGCATTGAACTCTGTTAACTCCGTGAATGACAACGGATACGGAGTTATGCCAAACCGCCAATAATAGTGCACATAAATGCTGTAAAACCTCACTTTAGCCGTAATATTTATGTGACAAAAAACTTTCTAAACCTGATTTATTTTGTGTAAAAAACAGTGTGATATACCATATTAGTGTCTAAAAAAGGCCGGTGTGTAATCTGTGCCATGATAGGAGGTTCTGATCATAATTTCCATTTCCTGGGTTGGCTTCTGAAATCACTTGACCAACTGTGATGATCGACTGAAACGTACATTGTGTCGCAAGTAGCCGACACATTGTCCATGCTAAGTAACTGATTTACTGAATATAAAATTAGCCTCTGATTACCAAGTCATAAACTGTGTTGCGTCCCAGTGGCATAATGATTTAGTAATTTAAATAAAATTTTCCCCCAAATGTGGAAGAGAGTAGTGACTATATATTCTGATAATTTAACGGACATTTCCTGCTTGTTATACTGTTCGAACACCTGTCAGCCATAAGTTTCGCTGCATAAAAACTTCCATTAACTTCAATTTCTTTCGTTTATGTAAGGGCTTTGGGACTGTTGGGTGAAATCTGCTTGATTTCCTAAGAAGTGTCTGAGAGGTAACTCACCTCAAAACTCTCAATCGGGTTAGAAGTTCACATCGCAATAAGTACAGCTAACTTCAAGTCCTATTAGGTGGACCTTGAAACTTTCTTAAAACCGAGGTATCTTATGCTCAACCTTGAATATTTTCCAGATGTTTACACCTCGTAAGTGTTACGCCAGAACTATTGGGATCGAAATGTCAGACAGTGCGACAGCACTTTGAATTAGCTTACGCCGATATCCTTATCGTGGAGCATTCATTTGCCGGAGGTAGAAAAACTTACATATAATATTTTCATGGTAGGCATGACTGTGATATCCAAACGATAGAGACTGCACTTTACCATTTGTGGTTTCGTCGGCTGTTGGTAAAAACCTATTAAAACCACACACGCGTGAAGCTGGGTTTTTTTAGTTGAGTTGCTGGGTCAGTTAGGTTTCTGGAAAATAGCAGATGATTACAAACGATGACGGCCTGTTGGGCAGTTATGCTAATCCTGACAACATATGCCAGGACCCGAATTGGACATGCGGCTTATATTATCAAAATATAATCAGGATCCAAACTCCAGTATTCTTTCAATTGCATTTCCAGAGTGGGTGCACACCTCTAATTCACTTAAACGACTGAATAATTGTCTTGTGATTGATGTTTGTGTGCGTAATTTTGGCACCCCCAGTTTCAATGTCTTGAAAATAATTAGGGTTTACAGTCGATAAGTGTAAACAAAAAGTGAAGCTACGTGAGCACAATTAACCGTGGAGAAGGTCACCAGTAGACAGGTGTCAAAATTGATAAAGGAAACACTGATACAGAAGTGTCACAGAGATGCACGTGCGCTGATTCGGGTGAGGCGTTTAATCAAGCAGCCATAAACTTTGAAATAATACTTGTCTCACGTATATCTATTGATAGATTTATAAACTCTCAATCGCTCCAACAATGGGCAAAAAACTGAGCCGTCAGTTACAATCTATTCGGAAGTTTTATTACCACAGTATCCTGCATATTAGATATTCTAATTTCAGACAGTTTCTTAGTGTCCAGTTCTTAGTGTTCAGTTGGGGGATATATCTTAGTGAATAGCTCGGTGTGGAGGATTTTGTGAACGAGAATTGGGCCTCATATAATATGTACGGATGGAAGATTGTCATAAAGAAAGGACTCAGTGAATGTTTCAGGGTGCCAGAAATTCAGATCAATCTGCCTATGCTGATTGCCTGCTACCCCCAATATTTCAAAATGGCTTGAAGCAAATGATTTATGAACGCGAATGGTGAGTACGTCATTTTATCCATCATACAAAACTCACTGATATTAGATCAGCTGACGCTACTATCTACTGAATTGAGGAATTCATAAGAACTAGACTCAAGTTCAACGTTCAGTGTGACTGGGCATAGTGAATATAAACGATTGCTCAAATTCGTGCAAGTATTGTTAATTGTCAAGCGTCATCCACAAGTGTGCGCACAAAAGTAACCAACTGTTGAGTCGAGACCGCCGTCGTTTTAACAGACATGCAAGCATGACGTTTGTACTTTGGACTGGAAAATTTTGCACTTTTTTTCACGAGTGTGGGGGATGGGACAATTTTGCAGAGTATTTGTTCTTTATTCTGGCGATTTCTCTCAATGTTGCTGAACAATGCACTTTTATATCACGGGCGGTTCATAAGTTACGCGAGGACAGAAAGAACATGCACGTATACTTTAACGCTTGCGTATTAATCGAAAAACAGAACTGGTTGGCCGATAGATGGAGGTAAGGGAAGGGATAAAAATTGAATAAGGGAAATACAGGTTTAAAAGAAGTTTACATATTGAAGCAGCATATCTGTACAGATGACAAACATTCAGGCAGATAGCAACAGAATCAAGTGCACACCACTACAATAGACAAGCAGATGTAAAGATAGGTATACAGATATTGTGGCCTGTAGGAATGTGTTGAGTATGTTGCCTATGGAACTGTAATTCCCGCTGACCCAGGTGTGTGTGCTGGTCTGGTAGCGTTTTCCATATTAAACCAAATTATCCGTCAACACAAAGTTGAGCATTGCGCCCAAGAGTGGGCACACTCAAACTAAGGAGTTCCGTCTCCACGCTAGCTTGCCCAATTGAAACAAAAATTTAGTGGAAATTCCACATACTTACTAGTTCATGACTGACAGACTGTCAGTCGGTGATCGCCTTGTGCATAGTTTTATTTAGTGGAATTAAGCTTTCTGTCATATTTTTGCTATTCGTGGAGAACTGAATTACAATGGTCTTCCAGATAAGAATACATCCCGAACACCATGACCTTTATGGCCTACATTTGGGAGCCTCTAATAAGAGCAGTATGTTGATTAAACACAACTGCACAACAGAATTGCATATTGCTCACCGTGCCTCTGGATTAAAACGTCCGTAATCCATTCCTAAAGTTTCAGCGTCATATGTACTTTCTATGTTATTGGTTCACAATTTTCGGACAGACTTACGTAGTCCGTTGCCAGCTTTCTGCGGTCTTTCCCACACAGTGGCTCACACCTTATGATTGCCCAGATGAGTAACATTCCACGCCTGCATTTCTGCAGTTCGAAAACCACAACTGCACACAAACAACCTATAGCTTTATGTAAAACAAGGCTTCCAAATGTATTGATTCATGGATCTATCAAGCGTAATACGCTACAAGTGATTAACATCAAGTAACTATTGTCTTAGTTGAAATGCGGCCCCAAACAATAGCACTTTTATCAGCCTTAGCGCTCACTACACATTTGTGTTCTTCCTGTCAAAACATACGAGATTGTGATAAATAAACTTTACTGTGAACAGGTTAATTTCAGTTAACATATTGGTAAGTCACCAACAAAACGTACACGCGAGTAAGTGCTCAGAAGTGTGAGGCAACGAACTTATTACTGAGCGTTTTCATGGCGTACTTGTAACTGTGCTTTAATGGAGTTGGAAGACTGATACCGTTCAACAGTTGATTGAATAGGTTTAGAAACCTCTGACAACCATTATTCGTTGGAGAACAAAAAGCCGGCTTCTGAATCTAAAATACATGTGAAGCTAGGACACAAAAAGTGAACACAGTGGGTGAACCACGTTTAAGTCCACTCAAGTTAAGTCAGTGGCTTACTCACACAAAAACTGAAAAAATCAACCCGTTAACTAACTGTTTTTGGCAACGAAGCTTCATTGCCTGGAATGCACTAAGACGAAGATAGAAATACTTCAAGTTAAGCAAAAGGACTTTTCAGCAGGCAGTTTAATTTACACACTCAAACACCAAGCAGAATGTGGGATAATGGATGTTCTGTACACACAGACAAAGTGACCAACTGGGTTAAATGAAGATCTGATGAACGAATTTGATGTGACTGGCGTAGGCAGTTTCCGAGTTAGCCTGTCTCAATAACCAATCCAAAAGAACATTGTGAACATAAGTCACGACAAGATGTTTGAGCAGCATCACCCGTTGTTTTACTGAAGTCCCAATGGACTGTGTAAAGCCAAGGTAACAAAAACGGGGGGCATGTGAATTTGATACACATTGAGACAAACCAACAGTAAAAAGAGGGGAAATATGTGAAATAACCTCGACTGTAAATTTAGCACTATCATCCAAATGCTTCGACAGAGTTTAATACAACCTACTGCTGAGCGGAAGACCACAAACCTCGATGGCAATTTCCAAGCTTTGATAAGCTCGTAAAATCAATTGCCGAACGATATAGGTAGTGCTGAAGAATGTAAGCCTATCTAGAGTTTATAACAAACTTCTAAGGAGTTGAGTGTGAACTCAACTGTTTCACATGAAACGCCTTATTTTAAACCTTAGTTCGTTTTCACTCATGTTAGAAGTTGAGTAGCTGGCAATAAAAACATTGAGCTGACAGCCCTTGAGTACTGAATACAGTATATCCGGCAATTGATGTCGCAAGAGAAGCTAACAGGAAACAGTGTTAAGCGGTCCGTTAACCACGACCTGATCGTGATTATTTCTATAGGTTCCTAAAGCATCGGTATTCGTGTGATTTATCATGAATGTTAGCAGCAATGAAGGGAAATAAGAAGTGGAAAAGAGGATGAAAAATTGGGCTGTGCAGAATACCCATATTGCATATTGTACCCATAGAGTTGTAAATGTCGCAGTGTACAGCCTGTCTGCTGAGGCCTACTACCGCACGAAATAACTCTAGAAATAAACCTCAGAAAGGGTCATTTGGCAATAGCTGTAGTTAACTGCAAACAATGGATGTGTAATTTGCTCACACCCTGTTATTGTGAATAGACACAGCCTACCTCGTATTGTCAGTTTCTGTGCTGGCTATGACTGAAAGGAATCTAACTAGTGATTAGGACGTTCCACTGTGGTGACTGACACACTGACTGTCCACAATCGGTTTTGCCTTTGTTTGGGATCGCCAGGTAGAAGTAGTCTGAATAGCAGATCAAACTGTCAGCCTTTCGCCTCAAAAGTCAGGGTTCGTACCCGTACAGTCACCAGCTTTAGGTGTGCTAACTGTTACGATGAACATTTATATGAAATCGATGGGTAACTTGTTGTCATCTTGTTGGTACATATAAATGTGTATACATATACACAATATATACGGTTATAGAGAATATCAAGAATTATGGTAGGCATGTCGTAATTTCTGACAGTGGGGAATGCTGGTGGTGGTGTTCGTAGATTGGGTTGACGAGTTAGGTACTTTGATTTTCACCAAGCTTGGCATTTAGATTGCAAGCGTTCCATCACCAAACAAAGTGACGTCATCAATGCGTAAGTACTTGAACTTATAGGTTTGACCAACCTCCCCGCTCAAACCTGTATGCTCAAGCGCTTACGCACTGGTGATATCACCTAGTTTGATGGCTAAACGTTTGTGCCGTACATTGCTGCCAGTTATAAAAATAACCATAGAGGCTGTACCAGATGCAGGTAAACAAAAAAATCCGTCGGTATATACTCACAGGTGCTACGAGATTGTAGTTATGCCGAGTATCGACACATTTAACTTTAAGAACTAGACTATAATGAAAATAAGTGGGGTGAGATGGGTTTGTAGGCTTTTTTACCGAAGTCAACGTTCTTTAGTTGACTTCCGTTGGTAGAAAACAATCTAACTAGCTATCTTTTGTTTTTCGATTGTATTGTTTATGCAGCGCATAGACAAAGAAATGATTTGCCGCTATGAGGAATGGTAGCATTTTTCTTGAGCATTTCAAAGATAGGATGATAAGCCAGCTACCATGTGTTTGATGACACCTACAGCTTTGGTTTCAGCATCCTCAAGTACTTTCTTAAAAGGGATGCGGGAAGATACAGTTAGAAATGTCTTGAATTTGAGCCGAACCATCGAAACGTAACATATCTGGACCACTGAAATAGTTCCATCCCTTACTAACTATCGCTTCTCATAAAAAGACAGCTCATGCAGAAGAAGTGGTGAGTAGGTAAAGCCATTTGTGAGTCGATGCGCTTATTCGTAAAGACTCATCGTATGTATAATAGTAGAATATGTGTAAACCAGATATACAAGCAAGACAATGCGATGAGCTAATACTGTTTCGGTCATGCGTTATGTAATACTTTGGCGAGTGTTAAGTACCTTTACAGACCATAACGTTTGCAAGATATCCGCAGCTAGCTATAAAGGTTAAAAGCGCACACCAGGATTTACAGCCGATGAATCGACACTGTAAATGAACATTGTAGATATCGAATTGCCAGTTTGTACTGGGTACGATCACAACCACTCTGAACGGTACACATAATGTTTCAGGCTACGTACTCTCAAACCGATACATCGCCAACGGTTTCGTTCTTGCTTGGACTCAGAGAAAGACTGTCGAAACTTTGTATCTCAATCATTAAATGTCCCAGAATCAGGTGATTACCTGTACCACCTACACAAAGTTATGACCATAAAGATCGTGCTAGTGAAATAAATCCCACCATGGTTTGCGCATATTCGCAAACTTATAGGACTATCAAAGTAACAAACGATGTTTTTTCCGTTTTGGACCATCAGACCAAGAATGACACACCATGAGTGAAGTAATGTTTACGGGGTGTAGAAAATCATTGCAGAGTTCCACTCATTTTATTGTTAACAGCTGGATAACTGCTGATACAATTCATGAACTGGATCCTTTTCTAGGTGACTAATTAAGTAATAGTGGTCTCAGTAAAGAGGAATTGCCGAGGTCTCTTCCCCTTTTATCGAACACTGGACGACGTCTTTCTTACTATTGGAACGGCTGAATCAGCCATATAAATGATAACTGCATACCTCCGTCGAACCGAGTGGAATGACGTATTTGTCCTGTTAGGTGTCTTTTCATATGGCGAATAACGTAGGATAAAAACCATGAAGAAAATAAGTGGGTATAAGTACTAATTGCGAAATACTAGGGTTTCTCTTAAATTGAACCCAAAATAATTAAGCGAAAAAGCCCTCCTTGTCAGATTGAGCTGCGAGGTTAGTGGTTTAGAGTGCTTTATAGTCTACTGGAAACTATCTCAACTACAACGTTCTCTTTGAGGTATCGCCGTATATAAACTACCCAGCTGGTAATGTTGACTTTTGTTCATCCTGCAATGTTTGTGCAGTTTTCTGAATCACGCGAACCGAGTAAACGTTTATACTAAAGTCATCTCTACTAAAGTAGTGTCGTAGTACAAGTCCTTAGTGACATTCTGGTCTAACACCACACGATACTTCGTTCTTACCGTAGTCAAATGAACTGTAATCCAAACTGACTTACTGTCCCCCCTAATTATGTGATGCAACATCGAATCATCTGGAAGAATATGCCTCACAGGTGTCCGCAAACAACGGCCCCAACGGGGATCCCATTGCCACACCATCTATTTGTCGATATATAGTTCACCATCGAATTTAAACTGTATGTTATGAGTACAAAAGTACAAAAGCTGTTTCAGTTCTGATGGGGGTATACGGACATCTAGATTATTAACCATAATATAATCACACAAATAGTCTATCGTCTCTTCCAGTAGAATATTTGTAAATAAGGACGATACGTCTAGAGAAGGCATTTGTTGTCCAGTTAGGTTTAGCCCGCTGAATGTGTTAATAAATTCAAAGGAGTCTCGTAGGCTGTGTTTCAACAGCTTCTTCCTGACGGGTTCAAGGAGATACGACAACCATTTGGCCAGCGAGTGGTATGGTGAGTTGCACATGTTCAAAATAGGTCGGAGAGGTACCCCCGCTTTGTGAACTTTCGGAAGTCCGTAGAGCCTAGGAATAGTGGTTTCAGTGGGTCGAATACGTTCCGAACGTACCCGTGACCATCATCCAGCCTGGATCAATAACGGAGTCACCAAGACGATTACTAGCGCAGTTGTTGCACACCGCGTTGATACCAATCATACTGTCAACCTGGCCTCCTCGTTTCGTCTGATTTACCGAGTCAAAGGCATTCACTCAAAAGCTGTCAGATGCCGAATTTTGGCCACGGCTGAAGCGATCGGAATTCGATTGAATAATCCACCTTTGTGCGCACAAACGCGCTTTGTTCAGGCGTTGAAGTTGCCATGGCCAAACATTCACACCACGACTGATCAAAACACCATGGTTCCAGTTACGTCATAATGATGACATAATCGTATCAAAACGTCGTCTCCGTGTGTGCCTATGACGTGTCCGACCTCACTTGAACTTGCCATTTGTTTTGTTCGCTTTGCCATGACAACTCTGTTTCACATAAATGTTATGTATTTGGCCTGATGATGAATAACAGAAAACGAGCTTGTTCGCTACACCATTTTTTCTTATGAGTACTTTGGGGATTTTTAACCATCACACGTTGCATTAAAGTGCATAGCTAGAATCACTAGGGTATTTCTCGGACAGTTAAACCACCATATGAACAACATCAGTGTCAGGGCATCATTTGGTCTAATCGAAATCCATTAAATTCCATTTGATCCAACCAGAACAAGCATTGTAGCGTTTGTATATTATGATTAGGAGACTGTCCGCTTCTATTCGGATGCAAAGCAGATGTCAGTAGCTCTAAGTGAAAATAATAGAGTTGTACACCATGTAACTGGTGCATTCACACGGAATGCAAATAAATGCAGACCACAGTGAGGCGTTTTCGGCTATGGAAAGTGTTGTCGTAGGTGGCTTTTCAACGGCTCCGCTGCTGTACCGGCCTGTTGAACTACCTCGAAAAAACATCGATTCCTGCGTTTAATGCACATAACGTCATACGGAGCTTCGAAGATTCAGACACCCTTGATAGTCTTTCGTGAGTGTGACTCACGGAGGTTTTATTTAGCACTGAAATGCCATTAATGCTACTAATTTATTGGCTCATCTTAATCCTTAATTCATCCTTCGGCTGGACTGTGGTAGCTAGATAAGGAACACCGTCAATCCCGTGAAACTAAGGTTCTCTCACTTTATGTAGGAAAGTCCTGAAAATATACTCACATAATCGTCATTCTGTGAGGCGTCTGTGAAGATTTTTTCATCACGGTATAGACAAACAGAGAATCAGGTGTTATTCTATTAATCCGGTCCTTATTCGGACAGGTGATCCTCCTGAATGTTGCAGTGAGATAAGACTACAGACTGTCTTGCACCAAGGTGTCCCAACTGACATCAGCAGAAAATTTCTTCCCCCCCGTGGTTCATTTGTCCGAAAAATGTAAACTGATGATCATCTTCACACATTATTCATGGCCAACCCTTTTGGTTTTGTATTTAATCTGCTGAAGTGTTTATGTCAAGAGAAGCAGAACTCTAATTCTACGTTACGAAACTATCGACAGACAATCTACTTCGATTTCGAATGTACATAAAACTACTTTCATTGTCGGATAAGCGCTTGCTCTGACCGATAAAAACATACGCGCTGTTTGCGACCTCCATACACACGCAGATATCATGCCGGCTTTATTATTTTGCCTTGTAATCCTGTTATAGTACAGAGCTCTTGTCATTAACTAGTTCCCTCATTTCAAATTTCGCGGAGGACTTCATTAATCCAGTGATAAGAGTAAGTATGACTCTACATAGGTTTCTCCAACCGTTGGTGTTCTCGAAGCATATCGGATCAGGTGACCCAAACATCACTGACCGCAGTTGTATTATTTCATAAAGTTATCACGTATTCAAGCAGTTTAAAAACAAGCATAGGCCAAATGTCACGATTCTCGTGTGGTCATTCACCTGGATGTGAGCTAACTGGCGCAAATAATGGTGATCAAGAAAGTGATTCTTTACATCTTCGTCATAACCATACGAGAAGATGAATCTCGTATTAGTAACATGCGCTTCCTTTCAAGTAAAATCCAGGCCTCTTTTCTCCAAGGCAGCATGTGCCTTCGTAGTTCCCTCCTGTATATTTTCAATGTTTCAGGCAGACAAGACGATAAGTGAAACCGTTAAATTATCAAATGGGTCAACCGCAGCAAAACAGTGGGAGTGGAACCGGTTCAGTACAGCAGAGCTCAATGAAAATGAAAGATAAGGCATAATCCGTGAAGACTAGTTCGATTTTTCGACCGGCTCAATATGACGAGCACGCAATCTACAGACACGCCAACTGCAGCAGTGGTAATCGTGTTTATCAATGCTGTCAACCTATTTCATGGAAGAAGCTCCATACTCGGATCGGTATAATCCCCAAACATCCATTTTACTGTGTCGCGAATGATAGCTCAGAATAAACAGAAAAAGAACAGATATTCTTAAGAAAAGTGAGGAAAATTCTATGGATTTTACTGGCAAGATACTGCGCTGCCGGTGGCAGATTTGGTCAACGTTTGAATGAGAAATGAGAAGACTAACCCTACCAAGGGCTTGGGGAAGTGATTTGTCTAATGCAGGTTAGGAGCATACATCTTTGTAGCAAGTTCGAGTTAAATTCCAGCGAACTGGGTACAGTTACAATGAACACCTCTACACTGTCAATGGATTGAGATCATCGTTCACAATATGCTGTGGGAGCCCATTAATGGTACGGCTGTGTGGAAAAACGTCACGTAAACACTGGGCTACGCACAAGTAGTTTAAAGTACAAAAAATGTTGGTGCAAGGGACTCACGTGAAGTTCCTGAAAGTTGATAATAAATGAGTAAAGTTACGGGGGATTTGAACTGATCAGGGGTATACAATATGGGGAGAACCTAGGAAACAAAAAACCATTAACCGATTGTTATTCAGTGTCTTCTATCACATATGCACATTGTTTCGCATCCGTGCTCGTCTCAAGTAAAACCCGGCACTGATACAAAGCCCAATCATTCTGATAATGTTTACGGTAACAGCGGTTCTTTTAGATAGCATACCTATATTGTATGCAGCATAGTAGAAACAGGTTACCAACTGAACAAAACTGTTAAATCCAATGCGATTACCCTAAGTAGTGAAAAGGATAACTCGGAAGAAGCCCAACACGGTACATTCGGTCTTCGCCTAATCCTTCTAAAGAATGAGTAAACGTGAAGCAAGAAAAAAGTGATGACGCATGGGTCTGTGTTGGAGGTACGAGATAACTGTTGGCATCTTCTTTTCGGTCAAACCGAGTAAGAATATCTATGGTCGTATAACTATTAATGTCACAAACGTAATAAACATACACACAAGCCGACAAAAAATAACTTCTTCCAGTGCACACATCTACACTGTATAACATTCATTTTTTTAATCATGAAAGGGTATCATCGAGTGTATTCCTCCTCTTTGATAAGTTTCCAGTGTTGTTCTGTTTGTTACTAATACTACGTAACTAATTCTAAATATGTTCAATCAAAGGAAGGTCCTACGAGCAACGTGGCCATGGTAACGTACGAACACCTGTTGATGCCCAAAAATCCATTACACTGCAACAATCGTTTGGCGGCTTAGTCCCTTTGCAGAGTGCAACCGTTGTGGTTGCTGAATGTGTGACAAAAATGGCTTTGTAATACATCTTCATAAACTTCAAAATTTGTTGCGTTACTGTAGCTCATCAATTTACTTTTCTTCCGTCCATTTGAATGGCACCTTTGGGATATATATATTTACCGTTACCTAGAAAAACAAGTAGGATCAGGGATGGACTAAGTAGGTTGCAAATAATTCGAGAAAATCAGGTATGTCCAGATACAGCGTGAAGTTTGAGCCAAGTCTCATTGGTATAAACCACTTTGACGTACTGCTGCACGGGCCAACAGGAACGTCGTATAGCCCATGATGATCGCTGCGGTCTGTGACTTCCCGTAACACTCAGTCACAATGTAAACACACGGCAGCAACGTTTTATTCTTGAATTTTTCTGATTGTGATTCAGACCGACTCTGTAGAAGCACACTTCGAGACATTATTGGAGCTGCTGTAAACGAGAGCATCCTGAATTACCGCAGTAACTGACAACCATCATCTTCGACGGTGATTCACCCTTATCCGCTTTCTTCTTTTCTTCTTGCATATCCCGCTCCAAGACAATGTGACATCCGTCTCCTTACCTAGTCCGAAGAAATTTTGAAAAAGTAAGCAATCAAACGTCCTGAGTTGCTCAAGTAAAACTCTGTCAGTCCCCACTGCCATTCGACGTGGCATGTTCTTGCAGCAATCCAGTGAAACGATTTCATCTAACTCAACTCATCTGTTGCACCGTGAACTACGTCTGATATGACTCCAAATTGTAGAGGCTAGTGGCCCAATGCCAAACGACGTAGGTTACAAAGTACAGCCATTGCCTTTTTCCGAAGGGGATCGATTTAAAGGTCCCTCTGGAATTGAAAACCTTAATCCGTCGTGAGTGGTGTTAGCGTTAATCTAATCAGATTCCTTATTGCTTGAAAGGGTTGAACAGCAAACCATCTGGAAAGGTTTATTCCAAATAAATTCTATTCACTTTAAGATAAATAATGAAAACTTGTGCATATAATAATGCTTATTGCCTCCTGAAAAGTGTCAATACAATAGAATACAGTATGTTACATCACTCCTGCTGATGTAGGACTATCCACTCAGTAACGTGTAATTGACAAACCTAATAAAACTGGTTCAGGCGGTGAGTTTTTTGAGGCTATTTTCCACGTCCAAAAACACAAAGGAACGACTGAAGTTTATGCGGTACTATTGAAGAAATTATAATAAAAATGCCCTCTCACCTTAAATGTGAACTAACCAGATAATCAAAGTACCCAGTAGGAAAAGGTGTTCAAAATGAACCAACCAGTTCACAATGTACACCAACTAACGGGAATTGAGCGCACTAAAACAATCGCGTATAGATGAAGATGAGAGCATGTTGAACAATACTGAAAGTTTTAGTAGGTAAGCAATGATAGCTCTGGAAAAAAAAAGGAAAGCAAACAATTCATATTTGCAGTTGCGGTACAAAATTCCTTATGAGTGTTCATGGCAAACAGCAAGAGGCAAAATAAATGCAAATTTAAGATCGACTTTCTACAAGGAAACCAAGCACGCTTGAACGAATTCAACATAACACAGAAAGACAATGGTTCCAAAAGAAATTCAACAAATCTAACATGCAATTTATAAAAGCTAACGTGGTTCATGTGAAGAAACTGACGCATACGCCATAGCACACGAGTAATCTGTTCGTGATTTATTCAGTTCCCCATGTAAACGTCATTATGCGTGTAACAATATTGTAAACTGTAGTGGAACACCCTTGGGTACATCGTCTAAGACAACCCCATTTACTTTTTGCTTCTTATCCGTTTGGCCGTCTTTTTTACATCATTCGATTTAGTAGGAACAGGTTGAGGCTCATGACCTTGTTTTAACTTGCTTAGTTGAAGATCGAGACAGATTGTGTAAAATGAAATATGATTCACCAAAATGTCAATGTTGTGCGCGCATCCACAATTATTCGTTTTGCCTGATTCACGCGTTCGGGATGAGGTTTATGCTTGAAAATGTACTTTGTCGTTACCCCCATTGGTTCAATCCGTTCCCGCCGGCGGACACCAGAAACAGGTGGTTTGAAAATTGGTGAAACACGCGGCATATTGCTATTAATTATAACCGACTGGAGTTGCATGCCCGTCGAGTTTCCCGTGCTACACAGTTATTCCTGTTAAGGTTTACTTGATTTGGTTTCCCACGCAATAGAAAATTTTAAACGAGCTTCGAGTTTTTGTAGGAATTTGAACTGGGGCATGACGTAGCAGTTCTTGACTTATCGAGCGTCGCTAAGGTATCAAGAATCATCTGCACCGACGAAACAACTACTTCAAGAGTTTGGCTGTAAAAAAAGGCGCGAAAAACGCAAAAATTTGAACGGTTATGATCAACGCCCAATCAAAGAACTAAGTATTTACAGGAAACAATATGCGGAGGTGATCTAAAAAATTTAGTAGCACAAGTTAAATCGAAGATGGGAATTCCAAACAACTAGATTCAGCCATATCTGGAAGCAAATATACAGGTCTGTCACTCGAACATTAAAAAGGATATCACGGAACTCAGCGTGACTCCGTATCCAGAAAGGTTGACCAAATTAGATCTGACGACAGACCTAATCCAAGCGCATGAATTCTGTGTATAACAGATACTTCGTTAGATGACTTCGCCGCTAGGAACACAATTCGACTGGTGATCTCATTTAAGTCATTATACACAGTATTCATGGAAAATCAGGATTGCGAAAAGTTGTTTTCGATCATTCTTATCGGACATATACAACTACAAAATTTATTGAATTTATTCATAAAACTGGAATATAGTCATACGCAGTGATACTAACCAGGGAGACTGTGAATGATTGTCTAACAGGGTGGTGGTGTTGGATTTGTTTTTGTATGTGAAGCATGTGGCCGATATATGATAACTTGCAAATCAGCTCACCGTGTAAATGAATTCCAAACGGTTTACGCATGGTTGGCCATGGAAGGTGTAGGGCCTGTACGAATCTCTTTTGACTGCGCAGGTGGAGGTTGTAGGTTTTGATGACGATCGCCTGTGCCGTCGATAACAGTCTCACCCTGGCAACTCGAGAATGAACTTGAAACACCTTGTGAATACTTTTGAATATTACGTTAATAACAAATCAGAACTGCTCAACTAACATGAACTAGCCAAACTGTGAGCCAACACGTGAACACACGGGTATAGGCTCATATCAAAATTAGCTCAACCAAACGGCGAAGTATTGCTCCATCCATCATCGGAAGATTAACAACTTCTTCGCTGCTCATGGCTGTTTCTGACAAACGAATCAAGTGCTAGGCGGCTGAAATTAAAGTTTCAAGTAATATTAACAAAAAGTGCACACTATTAAAACAATGCCAATTAAGATAAGATGTCTGACGGGAAAATACTAACTGAGGGCAACGATACTCACTCTTAGTGAATACTGTTTATTAGGCGGTTGTTAATTGTAATATGTCGAAACATGACGGATACGGGCTGGAATTTGGATTATCTATGGCCAGTGCTTGTCGACGTGTGTTGCATTTTCTTCGCTGAGGTCGCTGTCGATTGGATCAAGCACTCGTTTATCGCAAAGCTCGATGTGATCTCATCTGATGTCCAGAAGGAGTACATGGTGAGCATTGCATAAGACCTTCTGTAATGTTGACAAGATAAAAATACTTCGGATTACTTTGACCTGCTATCACGTCGCATGAGTCTGACCCCCTTTCCCTTAAGTTGTCTGATTAACGTGATGATTTCCCAAATTGTTCGGAATCCGGGCTAAGTTTTGGGCTTTCTTTCGGTGGTCCTGTTTACGCTGTTTACCACCAAAATCATGGCATTACGATCCAATTTTCTTTCCAATATTTGAGATCATTGGTTTAGCGCTACGCGTTGCTCAACGGCGTCGTGGAAGATCACAAATGGGCATGTTCACATTTTCGTTCCAATATATCAATTCCGCAAATTTTTGTCCAAAACTCATCAATTGCTTCAGTCTCTATTCTCAAACTAGGCTCGTCCATCAACTAGCAAGAAAGCCCCGGTGAAAGTGGCTAGAGTATATAGAACTACTGGTGTTCAGAGTTAACTTCGGTTTAGCTGCATGGTCACATCACTACCGTTCGGGTGATTAACTGGAATGTCATCGGCTTAGAGAGCAAAAAAAACAGAAATGCACGACTCAAGAGAGCTGTAAACTTATGATATATTGTAACGTGCAGTCGAATCCAACAAGTGCGCACGGATTGAATTTGAATTGTGTAACGGAGCGTGCTACTGTGTTGTTGCCGCCGTTTTAGCTTTCGTTTGTGTAAGCCATGTGCACGGCTTAATAAGCCCTTGGCTCAAGCTAGTTTGTGTTGTTCTCTTTTACAGAACTGTTTTTGGGACCTCTACTTCGAAAGAACGCTATCCCCACCCGGTGTCACCACATTGAGTAAAAGCTGACCCGTGAGCACATAGAGTAGAAACGGTCGGTTTGCATGTCACAATATTATTTTCGCAAAATGAAGCAACTATTTAATTTCTTTTTAGTTGCGCAAAAAATAATATGAACAACGGAATTCACAATAAGGTGGGCGATACCATATTATTAACACACACGCTTAATACTTCATTTGCCCGTATGTCGTTCCACACAAATGAGTGCTTGTGAATACGATAATGTTGTCGCTCATCACATGCATTCGGGAATAACACAGGTTTAAACAACCGCTTATTAGAATTATTGTATTTTCAACTCGACTCAGGGTGAAGATTCATGTTCGAAGATTTGTAGAACGTTACTGAGGCCGATAAATCGATAAGTTGTAGTGCACGCGGTCGTAATCAACTAGGACTGATAGCATATGTTAGTCTGCGAAACTTAAATTCACAAAATACCAATTCTGAGTACTCAGATATAGCTTCAAGCAAATAAAGTTAGCCACACAGGAGGCATTTATCAGATTGAGTAATTATTTAAGTTAGATAACACTGGGTTTAGTTAAGGCTCTCGAACTGGAAGAATTTCTGTAAGATTTCTTACATAGAACCACAATTAAACAACCGGTTTACATAGGCGACCTGCTGAAAGTTATAGTCCAGTAAGTCACTTGTAAACATTGCAACGTACAATCTCACGCACTGAAATTGATGCCATACAGAACTACTGTACAATACCTCAGCCAAAATAAGTTCAAAACCACTTACAACAGATTGCATTGGCATTCTCATTTCGGAAAGAAATAACAGTCGAGTTTCGCTTTTGTTAAAGACCGTCAGTGATGCATACCGTTGCTACGATGAAGGTTCACGCGTCGTCCAGGACTTCACGAGGCACCCGTGTTGACCACCGCGCCAGTGACCCCACATTAGGTAACACCGAACCATAATACACAAACGTACAGCCACATTCGTTTGTGAGTAATGCTGAGATTGCCTCATCGTATGTGATAATTTGCTGGCAACTAAGGTAAAACCTGCGGTGTTTTATTCGAAACAGGATATCCGATGGAGGCGGAATTTAATTATAATTTTGTGCTCAATTCAAATCACCCGAATCTCTGGTCACACATCAGTGACCTGAACCATCGGGGATCAATGAAATCGGAGAGTTTAACCTGACCCAGAAGTCATAACTGCTGACTGTCGATTGCAGTAACTGTGACCCCTATAAAGACGATCGGGAGAGCCGATCAACACTTAAAAGCGGATTTGATTGAGCGTTTACATGCGCCAACTCAATCGTGCCTAATGTGAGATCAGTAGTGCATTGGCCAGGAAAGAGTGGCCGTATTTTAAATACTGGTGATAGCAAAGACCTGTTGGGATGTAACGAGAGTAAAGCTCAACTTTGGTAGTTTTGTTCGAAAGAGGTTGGTTGAAAAGCATTAGCCAATGAGAAGGTTGCAATCACTTGAACGTGATATTCAACATATATCAACCAAAATCTTCTACTACACATCAGTTATCCAGAACAATGGTAAATCTGCAGTTTTCTGTGATTCACGGTATATTCCTTCGAGGAATAATGCACACTGATCCTTAAGAAGCTGCAATACTTCACAAAACGATTCCCACCTCAAATTTTAGCAATAATGTGTCATCAGATGATGGCAGTCGTGCAGATTAAGGAGTTGTGAGATTCGGTCAAAAATACCCATGAGAACGACAGAGTAGCGGACAAGACTTGTTTTCTGCGTTTGATCATCAGGTTAATTACAACACAATAAATATGAAAAACAGTGACTAGTGTGAGTCAGAAAAACGGTCAATATAGGTTAAGAACGACGTGTTTGTTGTCAGTTACGTGATCACTGTTCCAAATCATGAGCTTGACTGATTGTGGGCCAGGGGAGGTTAAGTGGCCGCACGAACTTTTTCTGAGTGCAGAGGTCAGGGTTACGCATTCGGATGCTGACGGCTTCGGCAACGGTCAACATTCGAAATATCAGCATTTTTGATCGATTCCTTGGCACTCGGTAGACAATCCGGAAAGCATCTTTCTTTGTGAGATTGTTTAAAAGTGACTAGTGTGCTTATAGAGTCTAGGATGTGATGACAGGCTAAGTTACTTATGGTCGGTTTCTAAGAACAACTGGCAAGGAATAGATAGTGACGGCTATTGTTTGCGAAAATGTTTACGGTTAATTGAGAGGACACTGTTGCGTACGTGGAATATGATAGAAGGATCATCTACAGGTTTGCCTTGCTTGTACTACATAAAACGAAAATTCGTTTTGATGAACAACGCAGGAGAACGAATTTACCATGCATATCACGTTGAGAGTAAGTGCTTGTCATAAGGTGGAGCTAATAGCCAAAATTCACTGGAAGCTACAACCAACTTCTAGGATACTGTCATTTGCTGAGTTTGCGTATCTGGTCAGCTTTGACCGCATATCTTGTCAGAAAAATGACGTGCGGAAATCTGTGGATATCAAATTACTTGTGCGTTAGATGTGGCGTTCAGTTCATACTCACTGGATTCCGTAGATTAGTACATGTTAAGAGGAAAGTGGATACTGTGTGAATACATCATATGCGTTTGAGAGATAACTTTCATCTTCGCGCTTCGGTAACACGCAGAACTCAATTGCCGTGTTATTACAAATGTAGCTAATGCAAGCACATGATGAAATATATACTCCAATCAAACCATCACGAGAAACTGGATTGCTTCTCAATGTCTGATTCGTTAGGAAATGGAACATGAGTATTAAAGTCGGACACAAATCAACTGTTTACGGCCGATTAACAGTTTATGGATGCGCATAAGGACGGATGGCGCGAACCGACAGGTAACGTTGAACCCGGTGATAAAAGTTTACTACTATTACATATGAGTGGGATAAAAGTTAAATGTGAAATTGAGATTCACAATCTGCATGATCCATTTTACCGGCTAAAACGTTGAATGTTACTTCCCACTTGGTTTTATAATCCATACAACCATGTAGGATCAAAAACGTAATAACAGGGAGTATACGTGAATGTTAAGCGTATTTTAGAGACAATGGACGACCAGTGTGGGGCACCATCATGTGAATACCCACCACGGTTTGCAGTTGCCTCATTACTGAACAGTGGCAGTGTAAGTAGTATAGTGCAACCCCTCGTCCTTATTACACTATTTCAGCATACCCATGACCGTACGAGGTGGCGGGTGGGTCAGAGGTCGTCTTGTTTTGATTGCATTCTCCCCAACAAGGTTGAAACGCGGGAATAGACAACATACCACCCAAAACATGAGCCTAAACGTCTATCACGAGGCGAATTCCGTAGGACTGAAGACAGCTCGACAAGGTTGAATGGTGTGGCTCCGTCATCACACTCAAACTAGATCACCACTGGTAGCTCGTCGCTGGGGAACTGTTCAATGCCGTTAGCAATCCCATTCCAGTAAAGTGTCTCCGACCCAGCAGAAAGCCGAGACATCAAGAATGAGGGCCCAATATATTACCCCATTGAAACGTTCAGTCAGGAACACGTGTCAGTTAGAGCAAACTGGACTTGCGTTTGTTGAGTATTCCACGTGGCGCAATCGTACCACGGGTGTTCAAAAGCTGAAGGTGAATCCCAAGTTATTCTACAACGAAGTCGCAACACGGACAAGGAATAAGGTCGGCATTTCGTAACTGCAAACCTCTGGTGGCTTTACCAATAGAGGGTAAACAGTAAATGATCGTGCAAAACTACACGAGCGACTTTTGAAAACATAAGTAGTAACAAGACTGAATCACTTCTGATTTCAGTTACACGTTTAGCAAATTGAGAACCTACAAACTCACAAATCACTCGGCCCAGACTTAGACAGACCGCGCCACAGAAATACCAGAACTGCTTACAGCACTTTTAATATCTCCTTGTCAACTGCCCGTTTACGAAAAATCTGGAAACAGTTCACAGTCACAACTATTTTAAAAAGTGGATGCAGAGAGGATCCAGCAAATTACCGACTAGTAGCACTGGTTTCAGTGGTCTCTAAAGTGATGGAGTTCACCAGAAGATTTTCCCTAAGCCAAGGTGACAGACCTTGAGCTCAACACCAGAGAGCAGCGTGACTGACGTGAGGGATATTCATGCAACACAAATGCGCCGATTGCTAGCGACTTCTGGAAGAAGACTGCAAGTATAAGACTGGCCATAAATGCGGTTTACCTTGACTCTTCGAAAACCTTTGATGAGGTTGATCGCTACATCTTGTTACGGAAAATGCTAAGTGTGGCCTTGATAGGCGCGTAGCCAAGTGGTGTGAGGAGTGCCTAACTGAACGAGGGTTCAACAAGACAAATGGACAATTATCACAGTGGTTCCTGCCACATGGATTCATCTTGAGACCCTTGTTATTGATTTTCCTTGTTCTTACCCAGCATAATCAACTGAGCGAGGTTGCTCTGCGCCGATGACGAAACTTTGGCAAGTTTTAGTGTCCAGAAGATGTGATAATCCTACAGAGCGATTTCAATCATCTAAACCAGTGGTCTATGACTCAGTGTTAACCAATACAAAGTCGTACACATGCGTTAGCAAGATTGTGTTTACTCGCATCGATATGTGGACAAGACCTAGGTGCTATTGTGACAGACAGTGAGTTTGTTTACGATTTGTACAATTATAGCTAAAAGTCACAAACTCAGCCCCCCCCCTAGAAAGAATTCGTGGGAAATCCTACCCCGAAGTGTTTCCCACTGCTCGTTTCCATACTCCGTCCACACCTGCAGAACAGAAGGGAGTGTCGTCCTTATCTTGAAGCTCCCAATTCTATTGGAATTGTTTACAGATAGACCACCAGAAGAATTATGCGACCAAAAAAATCCCCTAACCAGAAAGGCTAACAGATTTAGGTCAAATCTCAACGAATTAGACACATCAAGGGAGACCTAATTCTGACTTACAAAACATTCCACACCCAGGGCCATCCACTGGCACACCTCCCTCGGTAAATAAGGATAAACACTGAAATTAAGTAATGAAATAGGCAGGTTACTTTTCACAAAAAGTATTTCACAATTGAAGTGTCTACGCTGGAGCTGACTGCCCAACTCCGTGGTCATGACTGAATTGGTTGAGTTTTGAAATCGTAAACGATCGGCAAGCAGGAAAGAGCAGGAAAGATAACCTACAGCAGACTCTTTATTAAATTTCTATCATTTGGGTGCCTCTTACTGCTTCGGAATTGAAAAACTTACGAGAGACAAGCACCCCAACCATCGGATGCGATCCGATGGTTTTCAAAGTTTAGGAATGCATATTTAGATTGAATGGACACTTGACAGAGAAGCTACAAAATTAACACTGATAATCCAACTTGGCTGTCGTTAAAGCAGCTATGGTAGGCTACTCGAAAATCACCCGCTGACCGCTCCAACAACCATCAGGCTTTCATGTACCGGCATTCGAAAACGTCTTTCGCGGTCATATTGGCCTAAGGAGAAAATGTTTGACGAGCCACTGTGATCTGGAAAATGAAGAAAGACAGCAATGCGTTGACTTCGCCTGTAAACGCCTCCTGAACTTTGGTGAAGGCAGGTCTAGCACTTTATGTCGAATCGTCACATAAAGAGACCAGGGTGAAGAGGTACGACGCCCTAATAAAGTTTTGGAGTTATAAAGGGGCAAATATTAGAGAGCTGTACCTCTGGAAGAATTCCAGAGTCACACGTCAACCTACGGAAAGTATCACCATGACGAATCTGCAAGAAAGTCAGACCATGACGTCTGTCCGGTATATTGAAGATTACCCACCGAAAGCTTCCCTAATCTCACTGGGTGTCAACTTGGAGCAGGACCGTAACTAGTCACATTATCAGAATTGGGTGTGTCTCAACCAGCGGTCGCTGATTACCACTGAAGGCAATAAGAAAAAAACAATTAGGCTACGCAACAAATAAAATGTATAAAACGAACCATCTGGCAAGGCTGCAGACAATGGGAATGAGAATCAAAATGTCATACTGAGGACAGTGTTGTGCACCTAGACATCCAGTTCGCTGGCGTTTCTGAAAATAACTCAATTTGCACAACTAGTCTTCGCAAAACTCGAAAAGATGACGAAATGTCTTTGGAGGAGTCCAAGATTACGGGTCTGGTAATGGTGTTGGTGTGGAGGCTACAAGCGAAATAATCTCCATTCGTTCGCCCATTATGGAACGAGACGAGGACTTAAGATTGAAATGTGCCTGACTTAATCTCCAACGTATGGCCGATTGGAGCTGTCGCGTTGGGATCTTTGTATGCGGAATAGTGACAGACCGAGTAGCAGCCTGAGAAAAGTACGCGTTGCCACATGTTCCACCTCGTTGAATTTGCACATAACCTCACGGATCCTATGAGCCGGTCTTACCAAACTGAAACATTCTTCGGTAGGAAAGAACAGTCACCTGATGGAGCTCAGTACGTCAGCAATTTCAGAGACCTGCAAACATTTCGGGAGTAATCAATACTCACATGCTCTAGAAATTTGAGATTGTATTATGTTAGCACACTAAAAAAGAGAAGAAACAAATAGGCGTGCGATACTCGCAAGAACTGTGGATAGACCTAAAACGTGATTTTTTTTATCAACTGCTGCTTTTTATGTATCATCACAACAGTCATGAGCTTGACAAGAAAGTATTGTGGCTCGGGCCACCGCTCATCTCAACAGTGACGTGGAACATCCTAGAAAAGAACATTATTAAGCAGGTTGAGAATTAATAAAAGAAGATTAGGCGGAAAAACTAGAAATGGTATGGATCCAGGCACGCCATTAATTACGGCACACTGCCATCTTGGATAGCGTTTCTAATCAGCGACTGGGGTGATCACGAGGACGCCAGCCAGGCAGACGACACCTAACCACTTTTCACAGTGGAGCAGTCAGGGTCTTCACATTTCGTGGCCACGTTGGTGCTTGACCAGCACGCGGTTCCACTGAAGTGTTGGTGGTCTCGGTATAAAATGTCCGTTACGTTAAACGATCAAACATAAGGAGTAAGTGACTCAACCATCGCAAGCTGTGCAACTTGAGTAGCTGACCAATTGATCGTGCACCCTGAGACTTCCGAATACGGTTGGCGGCATCCGATTCGGATTAGCCTGTCACAGGGACCGAAGCCAAAGGACGCCTGCGCTTAGCCATCACTGCAACTGGCTTGCACTGCACCAATTGCAGTTCCACCAACACACCACATATCCAGTGTAAACCCGAAGGAATAAGACTGGGAGGTGTGCCAGTCGGGCCTTTGTGTCCACCTGGCCAATGCTGGTTAGCCACTTGATTGGCTAATAAGGAAAGGAAACTCTTATCTCTCGGAAACTAAACAGAGAGAGGCTGCAATGACAAGATCTACGCTGAGAAGAACGATTTTTGAAGTGTAATACAAGAAGCGTTGCAGTATAGGAGTGCAGGTTAGTGCAACCTAAACAAGCTAGAGATTAAAAGCAACGTTCTCATTGGACTATGAAAAGCCAGGCAGACCATTCATCATACATTACGTCAACAAAGCCGGAGAAAAGAATGGGTAGAAGACCACAGACACTCAAGTTTCTGAAAAGAAGAGCGGATTAATTGTCAATGACCACGATGTTGGCCGATGCAGTCATTAACAGAAGTAGAATAGGTATACCGATTTGACCTACCTGAGCCTAGCGTACTCGCCGCCTCTTCGCCGACGGGGTACTATGAGTACGTTGGTGACCTACCAGCCCCAAACGGCCAGCGCATTCGCGGCCGCACACATCACAACGCCATATAGTCACGTCACCGCGACCTATGGCACCGATGGTTCCTTTGCGTACCGCACGCTTCCGCTCGCGACCACGCAATAGTTGCTCGTTGAACGCTCGGACGCCCGCCCGAACCGTATTCCTCCAGGCCGTCCGGTTCAACGCCAAATCTTCCCAACATCTAAAATCAATGTTACAACGTGAAAGACTTACCTGCACAACATCCTGGTACCTCCGCTTCTGGCCACCGGGATTTCGCTTACCTGACTTCACTTGTCCGTACAGTAACTGCTTCGGGATACGGTCATCGCCCATCCGACGGACGTGACCGAGCCAACGGAGCTGGTTCAGCATCAACATGGCTTCCATCCCGTCCATGTCCGCTCGCCGCATTACCTCAGTGTTCGGAATCATGTCCGACCACCGAATACCCAAGATGCGCCTCAGACACTGAACATGGAAACGGCTCAAATAGCTCACGTTCCGCTGATACAGTGTCCACGTCTCACTGCCGTACAGCAGGATAGACAGCACCATTGAGCGGTAGACACACAACTTCGTGGCCATCTTCAGGCTGTGATTCTTCCAGACACGCCTTTCAAGACGTCCGAAAGCAGCGCTAGCCTTTGCCACACGCGCTCTCAACTCGCGGTCCACGGACAGATCTGTCGACAAGTTGCTACCCAAGTAGCAAAAATCCCCGCAGCCATTCACAGTGTCTCCAGCGATGCGAATTTCGGGTGGAGGTACACAAGCAGCACCTCCACCAGGAGAAGGCTGAAAAAACGAATACGTCTTACCTGTGTTGATGTCCAACCCGAACTTCGATGCTGCCGAAGCGAATGCTGTAGCTAGACGTTGCAGTTCTTCTTCGCTGTGCGCTAGCAAGGCGCTGTCATCGGCGAACAGAAGCATCCGCATCCTTGAGGTCTGCAGCCGGGTTGAGGCGCCAAATCGTCGGATATTCAACAGACGCCCGTCCGTCCGGTACTCCACCTCGACACCATCCTCTCCAGAGTTCTGAAAAGCAACTGTTACCATCGCAGTCAAATATAAACTAAATAGGGCTGGGGCTAGAACACAACCCTGCTTCACGCCAGTGACGATGTCGAAATCATCAGAGGTCGATCCACACGATTGCACCTTCGCCTTCATGCCCGCATGCAACAATCTAACCATATTGACGAACTTACCTGGACATCCAAACTTACCAAGCACCGTCCACAGCGCCTCGCGGTTCACGGAATCGAACGCTTTGGTGAAGTCCACGAACAGGGCATACAAGGGCTGATTCCGTTCTCGGCACTTCTCCTGAAGCTGTCGAGCAGCAAACACCAGGTCGATTGTACTCCGACTCGACCGAAATCCACACTGCTCCTCGGGAACATTCATCTCCAGAACGGACGCATTCAGTCGGTTCAGGAGGATTCTGGCAAGCACCTTGCCTGCACAGCTCAAGAGGCTGATACCTCGGTAGCTGTCGGTGCATTGCTTGCTACCCTTCCCTTTGAACAAGGGTACGATGAGGGCATCCTTGAAGTCTTGCGGCATCACCTCGTGCTCCCAGATGGAGTGAACCAGCTGGAGCAGAGCGCGTTCCAACGCCGGACCGCCATTCTTCAGGATCTCACCTGGCAGCCCATCCTCGCCTGCAGCCTTCCCGTTGCGCAGTTGACCAATCGCCCTCTGCAACTCCAGCAAGTCGGGGGCGAGAGCAAGCGAAGATTTGACGTCCTGTTGCGGCAGACTGTTAACAGTCGCCCAATCAATTGTAGTAGGGCGGTTTAACAGGCTGCCGAAGTGTTTGCGCCATATTCCCATGATGTCTTCCGGCTGGCTGCAAGAACAACCGGTGTCCACGTCTACCAGTGCTTTAGTAGACTGGATAGACGGACCGAAGATCGCCTTAAGCGAATCGTAAAACTCCTTGTGTTGCCGACGATCTGCGAAGCCCTGCATGCGCTCGCCCTGTTTCCTCCACCAGTTGTCCTTAATTCCGCGAACACGCTCAGCCAGTTGACGGCGGATATTCCGGAACCTAGTCTTCTTCGCTCCATTGCCAGGGTCCATTGTGCATGTGGCGAACGCGGCATTCTTCTCTCGTACCAAGTTGGAGATAGCCACGTTGTTGTCATCGAACCAATCCGGGCGTTTCTTGCGCTCCACACCGATCGTCTCGGTGGCTGCTACCATAATCTGTTTCTTCAGTTGTTGCCACATACCCTCGGGGGTAGTGGGTACAGGAGCATTGTGCAGGCGAGCGACGACTGCACGTTGAAAGGCAGCCTTCGTCTCGAAGTTCTCCAATCTTCTGATATCCAGCTTCTGCCGTTGTCCAAAAGATCTACAATAAACGGACTTGCGTACATGGATAAACAATTTGGTCCTGACCAGCCTATGATCTGTGCTACATTCAGCCCCGCGCATCACTCGCGTGATGCGCACTTCACGAATGTCGCGCTGCCGCACAATCACGTAGTCAAGTAGGTGGTGGTGACCGCTTCGTGGATGAGTCCACGTCGTGATGTCGCTCGCATCCAGCTGGAATCGGGTGTTCGTGATAGCCAGCTCGTGAGTAGCACACAGGTGCAGCAGACGATCACCGTTCGCGTTGACTGAACCAATGCCGTAGGGTCCGAGGACTCCCGGCCAAGCTACAGAGTCGCGCCCAACTCTAGCGTTCAAGTCACCCAAAACAAACAGTCGGTCATTCACTGGCGCAGACCGGATTGTGGCGGACAGCTGATCATAGAACTGGTCCTTTGTATCATCAGTGTGACACATAGTTGGACCATAAACACTAACAAATGTAGCACACTTACCTCGACCGAGTCGCAGGCGCATCGACAGCATTCGGGGGCTGATGCCGTGCGGTTCGCCTATCATCAAACCATTGATGCGATCAGCGACTGCAAAACAGACACCATGCTCCCGAACACCGTCTGTCGGGTAGCCTATCCAGTAAAAAGTGTACCCGGCGCCTGCTTCCCGCAACTTACCTTGGTCTGCAAGCCTTGTCTCACTCAAGGCTGCTACGTCGATTCCATACCGCCGCAGTTCCATCGCGATCAGGGCGGTGCGTCGTTCCGGCCGTTCTGTGGCGCTGCATCGATCCAGCAGAGTGCGCACGTTCCACGTCCCAACCGTAAGCGTGTTGCGTCCACGGGCCTGTCTCCAGTTGGTCTTCTGGGCACTGAAACCTAGTTGAGCATTATCTGCTCGGGGGCTCGTGATTGGGGGGACGTATGAGGGTGAGTGTTTGGCAGTAGCATGTTTTCGCCTATCCACCCTGCCATGTGCAGCAGATAGGGCGACCCGGTTTATCCTGCGCGACGGCCGATGCAGTATACTATTTGATTTAGTTTGTATCGTTATCATTGTGAGTATGGGCTTCGGATACTGCCAGGACGCCCAGACCTGTGCAGGAGAGCGATTAGGGCCCTCAACCAAAGCATTTGGCTAAAAAGCCTGAACCGCAAGGCAGCAGCTGTCTCACACACACACACGCAGACGCGACAGCATCAAACACCACCGTACACACGATCCCAGCAACCAGACACAGTCAGTCCAGGCAGAAACAGGCACCTTCCCAACGAAGCCACAACACACAGTATCAACGCACAACAAACGCACGCATCTGCTATTTGTCTGGCTGCTCCCCATCGGCCAATCTGACAAGGTTGAACCCGCAAGGACCGAAGTCCTAGTCAGCACAGCCCTCCGGATCAAAACAGCACGCAAGCCTGACCACCACGCCAAGGTAGCAGAAAAGATCAGGGAGTTTCGAAATACACGCACGCGCGCGGCCATACTGCTCACGAGATCAGTCCACTTAAGGTAGGTTAATTGGCGGAAATAAGGATGGTTAATCGCAGCAAGTCTGTTGATATCTTCGTTGCGAACAGGTCACGTTTCCGAACCACAGGACAAAACAGAACGCACAGTACTATTGTATGCCCTTTCTTTTAGCGACAACCTAACGTCTTTCGACGCCAGTTTGGCAAAGGCAACTCGTGCCTTTGCTATCCTCGCTGACATCTGATGAACACTATTACAATCTAACGAGAGAACGCTGTCCAAACTTGTGAAACTGTCTACAGTCTAGGGTGGATTACCTACAACAAAGTAGTGATTGGAGTGCCTTAATCTTGGAGCAGCACTTTGCACTTTGAAGGTGCGAAGCGCATTCCATACAAACCAGCCTGACCACTCCTTGTTCAGCATGTCTTCGGTAGGGGGGGGTTAAGTAAGACAATGTCATCCGCATACTCCAGACGGTCAACCTAGCGCCAAGAAGAAGCTCAACACCAAGCTCGCCAGACTCCTCAAGCGCACACCCTAGAATGTCGTCCATGACAAAATTGAACAGGAAAGGAAATATCGGACACACGTAACGAATATCACTAGACGTCATGACTGCCCGACACAGCCACCCCTAAATCCTCACCCTGTTTGCACAGTGAGCATACAGTGATACCACACGATTCACGTATTTCCCTGGTACACCCTTGCAAAGAAGACCGTTCCAGATAACGTTACGAGCAACTGATTCGAAAGCCTATAAAGGCTACGACCGTCGGACGCCTATATGATTGCCAATGTCCCAAGATCCGTCGCATCCACGACCGGATGGGAATCCTGCCAGTTCTTCGCGTATCTGACTACCTCTGGATTTAGTGAGCCGACGTAACATTAGACTAGTGAGTAATTTGGACACAACAGACACTAGACTGGCGCCTCTATGACAGTCACATAGACTTCGGGCCCTCTTTGTGGAAACGGGAATTACGGTTTACAGACACTAATCACGAGAGGCTTTTTCAGTCTACCAAATCGTCTGGACCAGTCTCGTCAGCCTCTCCGCGCTATTCTTAAACAGAAGAGAGAGGTCTGCGCCAGAAGCCTTGTTACGCCTCAAAAAATTAAGCTCCTGTGCCACTTCTGCTTCCGACGAAAGATCGCCTGAAACGCAATAACTGACCATTCGGGTCCCGTCGTTTACACTGTCTGGTTAAGGCCAACTGAACTGTTTTTCAAAATGTTCAGCCCCTGTTAAGTCAGTGCGGCTGACTAGTGAGATGTGGACCATCTTTTTCACATACGTTCTCACACCAACCTGACGACCAGTACAGACACGGTCAGGGAGAACAGCCTCATGTTATTCCGAGGCAGAAAGGCTCTTTCCATCCCTTTCGACTATTCGACCAAGTAGTGCTCACGGTCTTTTAGCCAGTCTTTATAGCCAGTTTACGTTGAAGTTCTCGACAGTGTTCATCATATTCAGAACCAAGTGGAACTGAACGACGCTTGTTCATGAGGTTTATCGAAGTGACAGAAATCCAGTCCTGTCTCAAATGAACAGCAAACACCAAGGTCCAGACGTGAGAGAGTGCCTGTCAGAATAGCTTGCTGACTGAATTGTCGGGGAATGCAGACATTGAAAGCGCCAATATTTACCAGTTGTCTTCGCTTCAGAAAAAAGGCATCGTTCGGAAGCATATGGAAGGCAGAAAACTTGCGGGGTAAATTAGCAGGAGGAAGTCGTGATGGGTGAATAACGCCTGGATGGAGAACAACAACTTCTGATACTTTTCGGTCGTTCATGCCGCGGAAGGAGGTTAACGTGAGGGACCTCACTCCGAGTCTCTGACTCAAAAGTCTGACCTGTGAGACAACAGGATACAAGGTTTTCTTGGGGTACCCTACCCGGAGCCAATGACTCAAGAGTCTGACTCACATGGCAATGAGAGGTTTGCCTACCCCGTGGGCGTAGTGAATGAAACATTGTCTGATTTCGATCACTGCTGTGTGCAGATGTACTCGGAGCTACATGACGCTTTTGGGTGATACAAAATGTTTTTCGACCGTATTGGATAATACGCCGGTGGTCACAGTCAACCGTTGGACGATCGGAGTGTTCCTTATTTGAGGGTACCCTTTCCAATCCCGGGTACGGAAGACAGTAAGGCCGCAACTATGAAACTAAATTTGCTGTACGCCACAGCATCGTGCCTTGCTACCTAAACACTCGTACGTGGTCAGTAGTGCGATACAAATCTTATGAGCGTAACTGCTTTTCATCGGACTGCTCCCTTTTGGCCTGTCTGACAAAGTTGCACCTGGAAGGACCAGAGTCCCAGCTAACAGCATACAGGCCCAACCATCACGTCAAGGTAGTAGCATAGGTTATGTTTAGATTAATTTTCTTTGACTGTACTGTTTTCCCACAATTGTTTCGTCGTTTACTAGGCGGTCTTCGCAGATAGCCAATTTCAAGTTAGTTGATGCCCTGCTTTGCAATGAAAGACAACGACGGCAGTGAAAATACTTTGGGAGCATTCCAGGTTCCAGTGTCCTCCGTCATGTTTTTAGCCCTCGTTTGAGTACTATATTTTTGAAGTCAGCATCTGTTCGAGTTGCATGCGCTGGCAATTACTTGAACTATCTGACTAGTTTACTTAGAGTTTCCAACTGCCCATACACTGAAAGCTGCCGTGATGCAAAAAAAAACTGTCAGAATTTTAAGTGTCCCGTACTAGAGAATGATTTAGCATCTTTTGAAACCTAAAACGAACCCTTCCCTCCCAAAAACATTATAGTGCTTCTCCTCAGTCTGTAATTCCCTACAGCAGGGTCTAGGTTCCTGAGCTGCGTTCCGATTGATTCGCCTTCGTTCGTCCCGTACAACAGAGGGCCGGCTTTCACTATCCACCGGAAATAATACAATGAATCACCTGGTCTCAAATCCTGAGTAACTTGGGAACGTGAATTAGACTGCGCCTGACACCGTGAGGTACGTTGTCAATGCGTTCAGTTCACAGACGCCCTACCTAATTGACGTACGGGGCTGGGCTTGACAACGACCTTCAGCTGCGCCTGGCCGCCCCAGCAACCGGGGTCCTTTGTCGTTTCCGCTCCCACCCTAATAACGTACTGATCTTAGTGAGATCCGCTGCCCTGCGCTGGATTACACCCACTTTCACGAGTTGAGTTTCTCTTGCTGTCGTTGCTGTTCGTGCTGTCAAAATAAGATATCCGTCTATCCAAGCATGTTTACTTGCAAAAAGCGACACGACGTTAGAGAAGCTCTAGGTAAAAAAAAAAGCGAAACAATTTGGTCAACAAAATCCCCGATGTTTAGCTAAGAGATTTTCGCAGGCAGCACGGAAAACGGATGTCATAAAAGACCCTTTGGGAACGGACCAGTTTGGTTCAAGACAACTGTCCAATTCGCATCGAGTTTCTTACCCACAGTTGGATGGAAAATTAAAATTTAATTCTGACGGAAAGTAAAAACAACCTCGCCCCCGACAACGAGGTCAACCACACCAGTCCGCAAAGGACGATTGATGCTTATTTTCAGGCACTAACTTGTCTCTTAGCACACCCATAATCACGCAGTGCGTTATGTGGGTCACATCGTACATTGAGGGAAACGTAACTCCGCGCTGGAGTCAAATTCTCATATTTGCGACAGCCTAGATATCGAACTACTGATAAACAGTTGGTTGTGCTTTTGATTGCCAAATGACAGATTTCACACCACACCATAGAGAACACATCACATTTTTCCCAACCACCCGAAGATATCCGTCATAAAGAGATCACCGCAGCCGGCAATTTGGAAGGTTAAAGATAACTTACGTTACAATTCAGCAATAAAACGTAATTTTCCAGACCTGAAGATTAACTCCAGAATGCGAAACGGACGTGTCTACCACCATACGTTCGATCTCATGCAGATCGACGAAAATTATACGTACACATGAACGCTTCGACACAAAACCATGAGCTCTATGCTGGATGTCAATGTACTTATCCCAGTAACTAACTGTTGTTGACACAATACGCTGGTTCGTCCACAGTATAATGATGCGAATGATAGGAATCGGAATCCTCTTCCAAAAACAGCGCAGCCGTCCTCGTCAATTGCGCCCGAGACAAATCAAAAGACGGGTGCAAAAAAGCAACTTTGTTCCGCTCCAACGATGTGTGTCAAGGAGAAAACTACAAGGTATTTATAGGGTGCACAGCGAACTACAAACATTCCCGAACCAGAAAATCGAAGGAGAGACATCAAAAAAGTAGTTAAGGTTACTAAGCCGCCAATTAGCATAGCGGAATAAGGGCCGAACGAGTAAAAAAATAGCGAAAGCCACCTCTCGATTGTTCACATTTCCGTTTACTCTTATTGGATGGAATCGTTTTCTCGAGGAAGGAGGCGGTTTTGGACAAAAAGAAAAGGATTCCCCCAACATTAACACTGGAAAACTCGTAGATAAGAACCCGATCAACCTTAATGAGCGGAATACAAACACCAATGCAAACTCGACAGGTTGTTCATAGTACGAACGCAAGTCGAGTTCTCCATTTTGGGGTGTCCACATAACACCTCTCTGTATCGACGTTAGCTTTCAATATCCTAATTAGTTCCTTTAGTATTGCCTTATACCTAGAGAGTGGTCCGAACTAAGTGAATGACATCGGCTAGAGGGCAGACGGCGGGAACGGGATCATCGTACTACATCCACAGCTTGAGATGGCGTCCCTCCCAACTGAGTGAAGTCAACGAACATTAGTAGACTACGATGGCCAGAACACATTGAGGCGGCAGTGCTCAGAGACCTATGAAGCGCATGTGCCCTATTTTGGAGGGTGCACCCGCTTCTCATCGATAAGCAGTCAGCGTTCACTGGCCCGACTAGGTCAGTATACTCATCAGTGCAGGCCTTCTCACTGTATTGGGCTTTGAGTGCGCCGTTTCTGTTTTCCGTTTGGTTCAGTATTCTAGTGCAGATTGCATAGTTCAAATTATTCTTCACGCGAAAAGTAACGGCAGAAGAACCTCAAGGGACATATTAATCGGACACCGAAAAGGGGAAAAGCAATAACAGGGCACGCGAAAGTGATATCCGGCTATCATAAATTGGAAAGAAATATCGTGGGCTCCACTAAAACCACCGATCCAAAACTTTCATCCGGCTGCGATAGTCGCGGACAATAGTGAGCAATACTGAAGTTAGTTTTTTTTAAACAATATTGAAACTTTGATGACAGTCACCAAAGGATCCAGTCATCGCGAATTCATGTAATTCTACTGGATGAAATCAAAGGCCTGGAGAAGCGAAACAGACGACACAACAGAATTAGTACGCATCATCAATATCCGACCACGTTGAT
Source organism: Paragonimus westermani (assembly GCA_008508345.1). Classification (NCBI taxonomy): domain Eukaryota; kingdom Metazoa; phylum Platyhelminthes; class Trematoda; order Plagiorchiida; family Troglotrematidae; genus Paragonimus; species Paragonimus westermani. Next base: position 93,641 of record QNGE01002170.1, read on the forward strand.
CATATGCATGGATTTTTCTTACGAACCTAGGGAGCCTAATTGGAAACGTACAATAAAAAACACAGGCCACCACCAGAAGCACATGACATCAGAAATAGAATACGCATATAAGTGTTTTATTTGGACAAAGAATGGATGGTCTAGGGTGGTGACAACAATAACAACCAGACACAAAACCAACGAATTAAACTTCATGAAGCCCACGAAGACAACGAAAGTCCATGTGTTGAACGTCCGATAGGCAAGTGCCCACAAACGGGTACCCAAGTACACCTGATTGAGCGATTACGTGCGAAAAGTATGATGAACAACTGAAATGGCAGCCGAAGATCTATGTAAACAAGAAGCAACAAAAAGACCTCTCATGGAAAGTACTGAACAACCAATTTGATACGACACTGAAAATTGCATTTTTTAAAAAAGCTTCGCCTGACTAACAGGCCTGGGGACGATACAACACACGACTTCACATAAAAGTGAGATGCAAGCAAAAAACCCACAAAACACGTCTAATAACTTTTTCTCCAACCATTAGGTAAACAATTCTTTGTAACGCCTTAGTAAGGAACATTGCAGATAAAGGACGGATTACGCTACGGGGATAACACCAGGTACTGAACAGTCGATAATTCGCCAGCTATAATTCAGTCATCTGAACACGGTGACGATGAAATAAATAGTGTAGTGTCTCGTATGATGACAGTATCTAGATAAGCACACCGATTTATCAAGCAGGCATATCATTGAGGCCTTCTAGAACATCCTACCTACACACAACCGACCAAGAGACACAGGTAACCGGAAGTCACTGATCAGTATTTACCACCTGGTGGCAGTTAACTATTGGATTTACATTCTGTTCAGGCTTCCTAAAGATGTAATCAAGTTCGACCAAGCATTCGGCTTTTGGATCAATAAGCACTTGACGCCACACGACACAGTCTATACATTTGGTTGGACATCGTTAAGTTACCAAGCCGGAACGAAAGCAATCGAAGTAAATAAGGGTTCAAACCAGCAATTTTGTGATTGTTAGTCTCGAATGAATAATGTGAATATAAAGGGACGATTGGGGTAGAATTAAAAGAAGAGATGAGCAGGAGTGAATTGGCACGTATTGGCACACCCTGACGGGCAACTGTGTGCGAGCGTAAGTCCTGCAGCATACACAGCGAGTAAGGGTATGCAAATGAGACAGAAAGAGCAGACGGTGATAAGCGTAACGTTACCACATGCACCAGCCGCCATTAAGCAGTAGATGCTACTGATTTTCCATGAGTTTTAAAGGGTAAAACATGGAGAGGCTATCTACACATAGTCAGCAGACAATACTTATAGCAGTGTGCAATATCCTAACATTATTTGCTGTGATGATATTCACGATCAATAATATATACGATCAGCCTGTATGAATCCAAATGAGAGAAACCAAGGGAGCCAGGGCGCGATCGTAAGTTAATGTCGTTACTGCCAAGATAACATTGCGAGGGATACCAGCATATTTTGCTGCGTGCTTTCAGAAGTCACTGATATACCCGACCAGTGGAGCCGCTGTAGACATATCTGTATGAGCCAATGGTGTTATGTCCGCCCCCTAACGTCTGGATTTTATTGGCGTAGTACTATTCCATTTCACCTCGAAGCATTCCACATCTACCTCCCATTAGTTTTGAGGTAGTTGGCTATATGCCACCTTTCACTTTCCACATCCAGCCGAACGAAAAACCATCGCCCGTTGTTTCAATATTAAGTACGCTCGACAAGTTCGACTTGATATGACTTGTTAATAAACAAAGTTGACCTGCCAGAATTCGATCCGAACCGATCTTCCTGTTAGTCGAGAACTCTTCGATGCATGTTTATGTTATAAGCTAAAAGTTTACTACTCCGAGTGTACAAAATGTATTACCGACCTGATTTACTGCAACTACGATCCCGGACGGATAGTCGATAGCCGGACGACGCGTAGGTCCGAAGTCATGTTCCGTCCTCTTCAAGATCAGGTAAAAAGAGTGACGACGACTCAGTATTCATGCCAATTCTCAAACAGTAGCTTTTCCGCTGGCTAGAGTTACAGGGCCCAAAAAGACGGGACGGAGACTTAGGTGCTCGGTACGTGTGAACCATCAGCATGAACACACCCTTGGGGTGAGTCCTATCTTTGTTGCCTATACACGGTTCTACAGAACCAGAATAGGGACTGTTTCGCAAAGGTGACAACGTCAAGAAAATAAGTCATGATAGTACGCCTGATGGTAACTGTCACAACAGTGGTCTCTGTAGAGGAGCTATGTGTTAAAACAGTGGTCATCATAGTGACTGGGGGAAGAAGCGCCTCAATACCGTTTAAAATATACTGTACACCGTTTCTAGCCAAAGTGGCTCCTTCCAAGAAGTGGTCCTCAGAAGATATGGAGCTTCAGGAGAGAGCACTATTTGTACTCCTGGACAAAAAAATGTACACGGTTGTTTCCAGCGCTTGGCCCGTGCACATCAGGCATGCATACTTGGTGTTACCGAAAAACACAAGTGGTCACAGTCAGTCAAAATCCGTTAGCTTGCTTGGCTCTAATGTTTGAAGGGCGAAGTTCGCAATCTTAAATGAACGTACTTTCGAGCACGGATATTCGCTACTTAACAGGACCCATGCTGGATAATATCCATTGTGATTGATGGACACACAGGAATCTACCGCATGTCACTGTTCAGTCACCATATCCCGATTATTGCCAAGACTCGCACAAAAACCGAACAAGGTCAATCAGTATGAATTCGCCCTGCAGAGAGCGCGTTATTAACACCTTGAAATAGTGTCATTCTGGACGAACTCTATTGAAGTTCTCACATTGAGTTGTTGTGGCCTAGAATGACTGCCTCACTCTTTTCAGTTGGCCAGATAGCACCACGTACAACGACCGATTCACCATGCCCTTGTATTACAGAAAATCGTGATATTATTGAATCGCTCAACCAATTGTATTCACATGTGTACACCGCCACCTAACTTCATGTGCCGAAACCATGAGTCAACAACCAGGTTCCCATATTCCAATCGTTCATTGAATAATGGCCCTTAGCAGTCAACATTCCGAGTTTGACAGGATGCTAGTGTGACTAGTGATGTGGCGACCAGACAAATGAGCTGCGCTCAGCAAAAATCGAGCAATCGGACAGTACGGAAGAAAAACAAAATGAGCAGGAAATCACTTGATAAAAGCTCTCCGAGAGGGTCGAAACGCTGCGAAACCGATAACTCTTCGGTTTTTAACTCGTTGTGGCTTAACCAAGGATTTCCTTAATAAGTAAATCACACTATTCATTTTGAATGAGTGAACGTCAGCGGGTTGCAATAGCGAACCTTTCCCCGCGCATGTGAATTCAGAGCAAACCAACATTTGCCAATAACCTCCGTCAACTTTTGCCTTACCGCGAATTTGCTGGGTGGTGAGCATCGACTAAAGATAATAGTTGTCACGTAAATGTACCAGTGATAGCACTTTGCGCAATGATACACATCGAAATCACGGCGAGCCACACACGCAACCGGAACGGGTTGTTCGCCAGAGAGCTCAAAAGTCCGACCTGCCAAAACTAAATTGAATGTGACGACTATCAACTGCTAGTGGGAACATTTGCACATGCTAACACAATGGTTAGGGGAAGCTTTAGAGGAGCCGATGTTGACCCAAGTTGCAAATGCTTGGCAAAAGCCCGTTTGTCTCGTATCTTTTGATTGTAGCGAGAAGGCGTCCAACAAAGCACAATCTTTATTGTCCAAATCGCTAGTCACATGCAACGCGCGCTCTCTCGTTTATGAGTCGTAATTCCAACCCGCAGCACCCCCCGGTTTCCGTTCACACGTCGTGTGCACTTCTAACCGGTTTACGTGCGTGACCGGTGCCTTCTATCGGAGGGTTTTTCGCTTGCCATTCCTCGTCTGTTTGTCCGATTCCGTTGCGCGATGGCTCGTCCGGCTGCTCGTGCTGTCCGCCATCCACCCAGTGCTGGCCTTGACCATATTCCAACATCGTGTCGAGATGTTCCTCTGAATGTTGGGAAAACCACGCCTCCGATCTGGCCGTCTGTCGTATTTCGCCTGCCCTGCCTCGCCCGTTGGTCCGATCTAGTCGAGCGATGACTCATCCGGTCGCGCACGTTGTCCTTGATCCGATCGCGGCAGGTTTTCGAACGTACCTCCCCCCCACGTTGAGGTATTCGGCCGAGCGTTCGAAAACTCGCACCCCCGACCTGGCAATCCACCACATGATTTCCAAATCGAATAGCATGATGACTTTCTACTTGACGAACAGAAAAACAGGAATAACTAACTAAAGCACATCATTCGGGCTGGCTTATGTAAGGAGCATTGGAACTGTCAGACACATATAAGAAACAAAAGGTTTCACTGAACTTCAGACGACCAATTTGTATCGCACTCGAACGAAGACGCATCGAAAACAGAAAACTCCATATGGCACTAGTGCAAAGGGGGAATGCCGGTTCATCAGGAGAGGTACAGTTAACAAGTGACCAGACTGACGAAACGTAAACACCAAAATAGACAGCAATACATCAGTGGTTCACATTAATGCTTAACTGCCACACAACAATGAAACATGGGACGGAAAAAAAACTAACTACCGAAAATAACTACGCCTATATTCAAATATTCAAAATCATGGTGCCTACATTTTACAAAGGAAAACCCGAGGTTTCACTCAAGGAAGCAATACAGCCATCACCGTTGTTTTATATACGCGACCTTTAAGCTTCACAGAAATACCTCTCTGTTGCCAGAGATGCCCCAGATTAGCGAATACCGTCCCAGCCTTAGAGATGCGCGCTTCTGTTTCATTCCCTACACCTCCGCCCCCGATACCGCTTCCCAGGTATAAAAAAGCGGTCAACAACCTCCATGACTACATTATCTGACATCAAATCTACGTGATCACAGCGGTCCTGCAGAAGCGATTTGCATTTTGAGACTGCAAAACGCATTCCGAAGTGGTTAGCAGAATGCGAAATCGTGTCTAGCATTACTTGTGCTACTTGAAAGTTGTCAAACAGCAACACCTTGTTGTCAACATAATCAAGATCACTCAGTCTTTCACCAGGTGGGAGGTCCACACCGGCATCTTGTGAGTGCCGGAGACAATCCTCCATTATTTCGTCTATAACGAAGTTAAACAAAAATGGTGAGAGCGGACAGCCTTGGCGTACGCCGCTCATGGTGCTGAAACTGTCAGTCAGTTCGCCGTAAACCCTAATCTGAACTAAAGTGGGAATAAAGTTCCGACAATATGTTCACGTACTTAGTCGGCACACCTCTGCGTTTGAGCGACTCTAAAAGTGCAGATCGATCCACTGAATCGAACGCACCTTTATAGTCGAGAAATACAACAA
>QNGE01002171.1:0-100676 GCA_008508345.1 Paragonimus westermani
ATGCCACAGGTAGAAGAGCAGAAAGACGTGCGTGCACGAAACATTAGTGTAATTGCAAGATCATTTTCAATCAGTTCGAACGACCTGCAGAAATGACGCGAAAACATTGTTGTACAATGGTGAAGCATAGTTAGTGAACAAAACCGAGAAAAAACTCTACATCGTTACAACATCAGAATTCGAATTGCCCGCGATTAACGGTACGTCAAAACGCTGTTGTCTTCGACCGCCCTGTGTCTACAGGGTTGGCTATATGTCGTTTTACTCAAGGTTACTGTCTAAGTTTATTGATACCCCTGGTTTGACATAATTAGTCATCATTCTGGATCCGTTTGACCTTTGTCCATGGGCCTGTGTTGTGTTGCGCAGTTTCGTCGCCTGTTCATGGTGGGTGAGGGTTACATACGTTGTTTTACCCACCATGAGAAACGTGGTTGTTTGTTTGCTTTTAGTACGAATATTATTGTTAGCTTACCTGTTTCGAGTTGCCTCCTCACCTTCGTGGTTTCTGTACACTTAATTTTCGAGAACTGTGCGTACTACTTTCACGGCAGTTCTTCCTGCGTTTTCTGGTGTTGCAATAATAAGCGGTATATTCGTATTTCGCCTGTGTAGCATGCAGGCCAGCCGCTTCCGCTCTAACTGTCCGTGGCACTTGTGGATCGAATTTAGGACAATGTGAAGGCACCGGGGAACAGCGCTCTTCCGAAGTATAGGTTCCAATGAAAGTCCTGTAAAAAGAAATAATATGAACAAGCATGAGCCAAAGGTCCAGCAAGACATGCACATGACTTACACAAACGCAAACTAAAACGGCACCGACAACACAGCAGCACGCCCGGTTACACCACCCAAATTCAGTCCGTGCGCACTCGCTGGTTTCAGTTGCGCGTTACACTTGTAAGCCCCAGTAATCACCTGTGGCGCTGTTACTACTTACGGAGAAGGTTGGAAACGGTGTGAACAACGAAAAATTCCCTTTGAGCACCAATAGGTACCCAAAGGGATCTGTCCATTGTTCACACAGTTTCCAACTGTTTAACATTGCCACAGAACATCCATAATTTTCGGACCGCGTCGCTATACAGGTTTTCAACAGTGAACAATAAAACTCAATACTCAAGCCATTCAGTGAACTGTTCCGCTGCCCATCTCCTCATTCTCGCTTAAGCTAATTCAGCTCTCTACGTATTACATTTTCATTCGCACTTTGTCACTTTCCCTTTCGACTTATGTTGGGAATTCAAGGAATTCGGGCATATGTCTCTGAATTCCCGTAACTCTCTTGTACCTTAAAATACTTCATTCTTCATTTCCTTTGTGGTTGTTTGTAGTTGGGTTGTATTGGTTCCAAATTGCACAGTTTAATTCGGATGACAAAGCCTAGCGAACGCTAGAAACAAGTTGCAACAGCTGTGAAAGTTTGGTGTGAAGAGGTGCGTACAGTTGTGACAGAACTGGATTAGCCACGTCGGCAAACCTGGTTCTAAATATGATGATGATTGTCGAGAAGTCAAGCTGACCGAGTACCACTTGGTCAGACAGTTGACAGAGGTGGAATGAGCCTTTTTATCTGAGAGTAACAGAAGGGTTTCTTTTATCCATGATTGTCCTGGCCGTCAAGTCGTTGTAAATGAAGCCATATGTGAAAAAGATGGTTCATTCATCATCAAAAAATCGCGCCGACTTGACAAATGGGTTAAAGAATTTGGGGAACAATTCAGCTGGTCTCAAGCAGACCATATAAATGATAGGTCCGAATGGTCGGTTATTGCGTTTCACACAGCCGTCCGTCAGGAGCAGAAGTGGCTCTGGATCTGGACTTATTGAAGCGTAACAAGGCTCCTGGATCAGACTTCCTCTGTTCTCTTTTAAAGGATGGTAGGGAGGTGGATACCAGAACTGGCAAAAACCCTTCAGACGGGTTGAAAAACTGAAGAGGTGCAGCGTGCTTGTCAACAGTAAATTCCGTTTACATAAGGGGTGCCTTAAGTCTATGTGACAACCACGGAGGCATCCGCCTAGTGTCTGTTGCGTCCAAGTTTTTCACTGGCCTTATATTATACATCAGTTCATTAGGCCCAACGAAAGTCAGATACGTGGAAAACAGGCAGGATTCCGGTCTGGTCGTGGGTACGTCCATCACATTTTCACCTTGTGACGAACCGTAAAGCGTCGGCACTGTTATAGACAGCTGATGGTCGTGGTGTTTTCAGACCTAAAGGCTGCTTTCGACTCGGTTTCTCGTAACGTCCTCTAGAGCTGTCTTCTTCGCAACGGGGTTCCACTGAAATACGTGAATCTATTGAAATAACTGTATTTCCACACTACAAGCAGGGTGAGAGTTTGTGGACAGCTGTCTCAGACGCTCAGCACTTCTAGAGGTATGTGATCACCTCCCTCCTCTTCAATTTTGTCATGGACGCTATTCTGGAAAGTGTACTTGAGGAATCCAGTCAGCTTTGTGTTGTGCTTGTTCTTGCCGCTAGATTGGCCAACATGGAGTATGCGGATGGCATTGTTCTGTTTAGCTGCAGACATTCAGATCACGTTGAACAAGGTGAGTGATTGAGCCGGCTTGTATGTAATGCGTTTCGCACCTTCAAAGTGCAAAGTACTGTGTCAAGAGTGAAAGGAATAAAAGCTTTTTTGCAGATCTCATATCTTCCCAATCTCCAACAAGGTGAATCATTATTGGTTGTTTAATCGTTACAATTTATTAATCTTACAGATTCAATGAAATGGTACGATTCATACGATCCTATCGACAAGATGTCGATCCAAGTTGGACAGCAACGTCAAAACAATGGTCCCACCGGTATAGGGCATCTAGAAACTTTCTCACCGCGATGGACGCACTTGGACCTAACAAAATGGGCATTCCAATCAACTACACATCTCCTTCCGTGTACGAGTGTATTGCCGAATGCTCCATCTTTGGATCAGCGATGTCAACCATCGAAGCAATCTGTATACAACTTAGAAACGAAATCTCCCGTTATCTTCTAGCTACGTACACGCAAGAGACTGACCAGTCTGTCGATAAACACTTTCAGAAAGTGAAATTATTAGCGAAAGATTGCAACTTCAAATCCGTCCTTGCTGAGGAAAATCATGACATCGCTACCAGGGACGCCTTCATCAGTGACTTGCGGTATGACAACATACGTCAGCGACCCTTAGGGAATAAATTCCACGATCTTGAAACTGCCCGCACTTTAGAAATGGCAAACCAGCAATCAGAAACATATCACGTTGACACTTCAGGTATTACACTGTCTCCGATCGTTGGGAAGAGCGGTGATGTTCGTAGCTCGGGTTTAGGATTCATATATTGGGATTTTCGACGAGCCTGGCATTTCGGATGCGAACGTTTCATCACCAAACGAGGTAGCCCCATCAGTGCGTAAGTGTTTCAGCGTATAGGTCTGGGTGTGCAGTTTGGTTTGCTTTACATCTACTATGGGATCTATGCGGCTTTATGATCCTGTTTATTCTCCGGTACAATCTGGAAATAAAATCCCCGTCGCCAGAAGCAGCAAGTGCTATTTCCGTGGTAATGGCAGACATCGTCGAGTTCATTAACCAACAAAACGTACTTAAAACAGGTAACGTCGTTAATAAATCCTACAATTCTCAATGACTATCGTAGCGGCGCCCAACTGTTTGACTAATGCAATTGTGAATCTCATGGTAAACATGGGTACCGGAAGTTCCGAGGGTTACTGCTACTACACAAGCGGCAGGTAGAAATACCTTTTAATGAAATCACTACGTTTTCCGCTTGCCTGTCAAGTCACACTTAAGACCATTGTTTTGCTAGCATTTAGTGTAAGAATCAGCGCTAACCTAGAATCAAACTATCTGTTCTCTCCGACCTCTGCGCAGACGTTTTTCTCGGACATGACTTCCTCAAGTTGCATCGAAAGTTGTGATACCTTGGTGATAAACCCCGTTTTCGTTATGTGGCCTGTATGCCGCTCAGGTCGAAGCGCCTCCTTTATTTGGAAAGTTCGTGCCTAACTATAAAGTGATAGCAAGAAAATTTCGACGACGGTCACTGAACGATGAAAGTTTCATCCAATCAGAGATTCAAAGACTCCTGAAGGACAAAATAATTGAGTCTTCCGTATCTCCGTGGCTTACTGTGAAAAATAATCATAAAAAGGGTAGTTGTCGACTACAGCATAACCATCTATCGATACACTTATTCGGATGCTTAATTTCTTNAGAATTTTGGGGACGTCGAAGGTGATCTCACTACAACACCTTTCGTAGCTCGTGGTACTCTAAAAATGTAGCTCTTCTTGTGTCAGATGTCACAGGCCGACCGCGTTGCTACTCCATAGCGGCAAAATAGTAAATAACCCTGTCCCCAGAGTTCACCTTTGTACCAGTCTTTCTCAGTCCTCAAACGCGCGGCAGTCCGCACCAAATAAACCTGTCGCTGTCAAATCAGGATTCGAACTAACTCCACGAGTCACATTATTTTGTCTGTGAGTCTACACTGGAAGATTTTACCTACACCGATGTTACGCATTGACAGGAAACGGGCTACTATATCTGACACCTAGATTCTCGCCATCAGCAAGCAAGACATCACAAAGTTCTCCGAAATATCCTGACGCGGGAAGACCTTGTCTTCACTCACTCGTCAACCTTCCATTGATCGTCTACTTCACTGTCTGGAGCGGATGTGGAAATAAGTTCTGCAAGCCCCGTCCCCAGGCGTTCTTTTCGCAACAATTCTCGTATAGTGTTATAACCCCATACGTATAAGTAAAGTTATAGCCTTATAAGAAAGGAATTGCTGCTTGGAGGAGGTCCGGGAACAGAGCTTGCAGGACTTTTCAAGAGCATTGTCACACCCCGTTTTCAGTGACTAACTTTCAGGCCAACGGATAGTGTAACAGGCAAACTATATCTGAGTGATTTGAACCGCCAGCTTCGAGCACGTATACAACCAACTACGATCTCTACCATACTGATGTTGACTATAACCATGTCATTATGTACACGTTTTTTAGCATGTTCTTAACGTAGTGCACAAGGCGCACAAGTCTACTTATAGGTCCACAGGCTTGAAATAGGTGTGTTTCGACTAAAACAATCTAATGAATCAATTACTTCGCTCAACATGTTTTATATACTGATTTATTCACCTATAATCCAGTCCTGTGATGACGTGTTTTCTTCCCGGAATCGTGGAGTGCACGTTTATTATTGTTGCTTAACATGCAAATTGTTAAGGAGTCTCTTAAGGATCGTTGTAAACAGGGCAACGTGTGAAGTGATGGTTCATTTTTAACGGTCCCGGACAGTACACCTAGTCTCTACCTAGGCGCATTAAATTCCCAGTGAACCGTACTGTGGACCATTTCATTGAAGCCTACACATGCATCTACTAATCTGATAATGATCCTTCGTTTTGTTATTTTATTCTTGTTTTATGTTGTTATTCTTGTCATTTTCGGATGATCGGTTGACTCCGGGGTTGACTGGCTGCGCTGATTGGTAAGGTTTATTGATCTGCGGTTCCGTTACCCTCTTATTTGTCGATCAAATTTATCGCGATCGAAGCACAGGGTGCTGCTGTTACTAGCGTAAGGAACCAGACATTCAGGCTACTAACTGGCACCTCTTGTGGACCGAAATTACCTAGAAAATTGTTTGTTTTGTCAGTAATGCTGCTCCACGTGTGCACTTCACTTTTCCGCCCTACTTGGGTATTTTGTCTCATTGTGCGCTTTGTACTTCTTACAAACGTCCACTCGTTCCTTGTCTCGCTTGCGAATGGTGGGTCGAACTAAAAGCTACATCCTGGTGTTGATCCTTTTACCTGGGTTTGAGGTTTAAAGGTATCGATACTGAGGTCTTCTTCCTGAGGCTTACATACCAGCGAACACCCCTGCTTAAGGGCGCTCTCTGGCTGGGTGAAATGTAACGTTCACCAGATGAACGTTGAGTAATGCATCCGATTTCCATAACGCCAAAGTGACAGAATGAATATTGACCTAGAAACAACGGTACTGTTGGCACAACGATCTGTTCATGAACAGAGTACAACCTTCAATTCATTCCGAGTTCTGGGTAAGTCCTAACGATGCAGAGAAGCCAGACGAAGAGTTACGAACGAAAACCACAAGCAGTCACGATCACTGCACAAAAGGAACGGAGACGAATGAGACCGTGGCGATGTAGCCTCGGACACGGGAGAAGAGACCAACGGAAATGACGCATTGCTAACAGTCAGTAAGCGATGGCTTAAAGAGATGAGTCACGAGCCGCGCGAATGGACGCGGCCAGTGAAAGTGTGTGGGAGTTCCGACAACACAACATAGTGGTTATTGGGACGACAGGTTAATCAGACGGAATGGTTTAGGATGAGTTTTACCTTTATCTAGGAAAGTTCGTACACAGTCTGCCCAATTTTCTCCGTAGTACTCTACCCTTACAATTATCGTGTTGCTCCTTGGTTCCCATCCTAGTCTTTTAAACGCTGATGGAAATGAGGGGACGATGGGAATGTATTTGAACGATTGGCGCCTTCTGCACAAGCCGTGTTCCGTGGCTTACACTAAAAACACTCCGGCGATCTCGTGCTGTACAGCCGTAGCCCATGACCCCCACGTGTGGCCGTCGGCGAGACATTTGCTTCACCTATGACGCAGCGAACAATATATCTTTCTGATATCCTGTTGAGCGGCTCACGTGACAGTCTTCACAGACACCATCCGAGTCAAATCATCTTGAATTGGATGGACAGCAGTCGCAATATCTAAGGGTCATTCACTACGAGGTGTACCATCACTAATAACGAGTACTAGGCCACCAATGCGAAATTCATCCCTAGAACGGAACTAATTTTGTCCTTTTTGAAAAGTAGTCGAATAGTCTCTCAAGTACCAACCAGCGTTTCGTAAAAACTTCCCGGAGAGCCAGTGAGTCGTCTGGAGTTAGGAAATACAGATGAAGCTCACAGTTGAGTGTGCATTCGTAAGAACCCAAGTCGTTAACATCGGTCAACAGATGGAGACCATTCTGATTGGGAAATGAAGCTTAATGCACTCTCATTATTCAACAGCCAGTAGCATAGTCTAAGTCAGTGGAAAATAGAAGACTTATGGGGCAGTGTTGGGCCTCAGCAACGATACATAAAGAGGTGAAACAGTGATCGACGTGAGAACACTAACGCCATTCCGACTATGTTCATGAATGAAATCTTCCATTGTCCTTGTTAGCGTGAAACTTTCTCAAAATGAATGAACAACCATTTGATACTCCACAGGTTTCTCAGGTGGATTCTCATCAGTCCACCAAGGAATTACACGCTGTGTAGACGTTCTTCCCATATATGCGACCAGTGTGATCGACCTCTTACGGAAGGAATCATTATGGAGCCCTTATCAGCCATCGTAGCAATATGTTGGCGAAGTTGATTACCCAAGAATAGCCTCTTAACTTATGCACTCTAATGATTGAACAAACACAACGATTTAACTAGATGAGGATTGAGATATGAAGCCTGTAAAAGGGTTTTATTCGTACTACAGTTGGAATGACAGTTAAAAAGAAAAAAGATGTAATGAATCAGAAAAACGGTGTTCAGTGAATGACACGTTGAGTCGTTAGAAGATAAAGGCCCGTAGAGTAAGGCTTTACTCTTCTGAGAAGGACGGTACAGTGGCTGTAATGTATAAAAGATAACGATGAGTGATGTGAATAAGCAAACGTGAATTACGACCAAATGTTAGTAATAAGCAAATGTTAGTACATTCTTCCCCACTGATAAATGGACGAAATGAAACAAATATATGTCGTTGTCAGGACGAAAATTGCGGGAAATCTGACTATGCTTCGCGGCTCCTCAGATTGTACGGGTGAAGACGTTGCTGCTTTTGCTTTAATAATTCATAATTGGTTGGAGTAGGAGAATCAGCGGCCTCATCGTTGGAATACATTTCATGTGTGATTGCTGTCGCCTTGATCAGGTCATTAGCGTCAGCTAAACATTCGGAGGTTCCAAGGTCATCGGGTTCCCCACGAGGAACTAGATGTTTCACCGACACCGTCTCTTCTTTTCCGTTCGGCAGTCGGACGTGTGCATACTGCGGGTTGCAGTCCAGTAATTCAAATTCCTCCACTACAGGATCGTATTTGGATGCTCGTTGTTGTTTCTTCAAAAGTACGGGACCACCTGAAATTAACCACTTGGGAAGCTATGTTCCGGAAGTTGACCGTCGATTAAAACTGAACATTTGCTTATGCGGTGTCGCATTCGTGGACGTACAAAGTAGGGATCTCACCAAGTGTAGAGCATCTAAAAGTGTTGATTCCAAGTAACTGATTCGAAAGTTCCTGGACTTCAGTGTGTGTGTGTTATGGCTCTCTAAAGTGTCGAGTTAAGCCGTTCTACTTGGCCGTTTCCAGCTAGGTTATATGGTGTGGTTCTACTAGTAGCTACACCTTTTCCGTGGAGGAAATTTTTCAGTTCTGAAGGCATGAATGCTGTACCACGGTCCGGGTGTACGAAAGCAGGTAGTCCAAAAGTAGAAAATAATTGGCAAAAACAATTAATGACGGTAGATGTCAGAGCACAACAACCTCGTGATAAGGTGTCAGCAGCCTGGTTCTCTTTACCAGGCCTGTAAACAACGCCATAACTGAAACATGAGAGTTCGATTCTCCATCGCAGAATTTTATCACTTTTTCCTTTTGCTTTATGCTTATCATCAAACATAAAAGATACAGATTGCTGATCAGTCAAGACTTTGAAATGGACACCAAGGAGATAATGTCCCAATTTGCGAAGAGCTCCGACGAGAAATGATTTCTTTCACTAGGATTGAGAGTTCGCGAGAAAAATGCAACAGGTCGACAATCTTGGTTGAGTGTCGCGGCTATAGCCGTATCAGAGGCATCAGTTTCTACAACTAGGGGTGTTTGGTAGTTGCTAGTGACCACTGCAGCATTCTCAAGTTTACGCTTGAGGTCTTCAAAAGTTTGTTTAACACGATCTGGAAGCGGGAAAATCTTGTTATGTATGAGATTGTGAATCTTGTCGGAAAACTGAGAGATCCAGTTAGAGTAGTAAGCAAACATTCCAACGGTCCTCTGCTGAGATTTGAGGTCGGGAGGAGGTAGAAGTTCACGTAATGCTCGGAGTCTTTCAGGATCTGGTTTTATAACACCTTGAGATATCTGGAAGCCAGGGAGAGTGATTGTACGAGCGGCGATCGTGGTCTTGTCTTTGGCAGCATTCAGAATTTTGCCGTAGTTTATATTGTGTTCTGTCATGTTTTGGCCGCAGATGGTGACATTGTCGACTTAAGCGAAAGTATGTTTCAAATTGGCTTTTGTGATTATGTTGTTACTGAGCCGCTGGAAACAGGCAACCGTTCGTAACACCGAAAGGTATGCGACCAAACTGATATAGATTACCACAAGCTTCAAATGCTGTGTACTACTTCTCGTCTTCTCGAATTGGGACTTGATGATAAGCACTCTGGAGGTCTAAGGTGGTGTAAATCTCGTATTGTGATATTTTCTCCACTAGCTCGTCAATGCGAGGTAAGAGATACGCATCCAAATACGTGAAGTGGTTAACTGTTCGGCTGTAATCCACAACCATACGCTTCTTATGGTTTACATTAAATGTCGCCAATACCTGGGCTCTCCATGACGAACAAGATGGTTCAATTATTCCTTCGGCGAGTAAACGACGCACTTCTGACTCCACGAATTTCTGGTCGGGTGAGCTTCGTCTTCGAGATTTCGTAGCAGTTGGTTTGTAAAGGGGAGAGAGATTGCCATAGTGTTGGTGGTTCTACGTAGGCGGCTGTCAGCGAGCACAAGGAAAACGGAAGCTTTGAACCACCGATAGATATAAGAATATGTTGATGTTGTTTTAGGAAATCATGACCAAGTAAAACATCGGAACACAAGTTCGGGAGCAAGGAAAGTTTTACCGAAGAATAGCGGTTACCACGGTAATCAACAGTAACGAGACAGTGTCCTTGAGTCACACTTGTGTAGGTAGTAGAAGCCATAGAAATAGAAAAATTAGGAGGATAGATATGCTAACAGTGTGCATAAGCGATGTCAGAACAAATAGAAGCTGTCTGAGCTTCCAGAATTAATGAGAGCATTCAGAGAAATTACGTTTACAATAATTTGAACTACCGCTTTAGAAAGAGAAGTAGGGAAAGCATCTGTGCAGACAGTAGACAGCTCAGGTTTGGTACAGTATCCCACACGTTTATCACTTGGGTTTGACCTACAAAGTCGTTGAAAATGGCCCACTTTGTTGCAGTTACGGCGAAGCGCTCCCCTGGCTGGACACTCTGAGCGTGAGCGTTCGTTATATCCACAAAAGAAACATTTGGGTATTGTCGCAGCCAGATTGGAGTCAGGTTTACCAGAGTCTGAAGGGACAATAGAAACGGGTGAGTCCAAAGCACAGGGCAAATGTGGGTGCGTGTACGACAAGGACTGTGATTCAGCTGTTTCCAAAGCTCTAGCTTGAGTGAAAGCTTCGGCAAGATCTATATCGTCTTCCTCCATTAATCGTTGACGGACAATGCTTGATAGCATGCCTCTTATGAATACATCACGTATCGTTTCACCATGATACTCCGAAGCATTGACAGCTTGGAAACCACAATCTTTGGCAAGGCGTTTCAGTTTCTGCACGAACTGGTCTAAATTCTGCCCGACCTCCTGCTTGCATGTGCTGAGTAGATGTCGTGCAAAGAGATGAGAGCATCGATAGCATCCTTATATTGTTTACAATCCGCGATTTATTCAAAGACATCTGAACTCACGAGGTTTGCGAGAACTTGAAATTTCTCATCGTCGGGTGTTTTGAGAGATGTAAGATAATTTTGAAATGTGAAGTACCAGTGGTTCCATTGTTTTCTTGCGTCAGATGAATCCGGGTCGGTGTCGAATCGTTCCGGTCGTAGTGCTTTGTCCACCAGAAGAGTAAATTGTAATGAATCAGAAAAACGGTATTCAGTAAATGACACTTTGAGTCGTTAGAAAACAAAGGCCCGTAGAGTAAGGCTTTACTCTTCTGAGAAGGACGGTACAGTGACTGTAATGTGTAAAAGATAGATGAGTGGTACGAATAAGCAACCGTGAACTATGACCAAATTTTAGTAATAAGCAAATGTTAGTACAGAGGAATAGTGAATACGAATCACAGGACGGAATAATACAGAAAAGAAAAACAATACAACACAACAACAGGTGTAACACTTCTGTTCCTCAAAACCTAAGGTCCCGTTTTTCTTGTGATCCAGTCGTGGATATCTTATCTCGTTCATCAGTACTAGGATCAGAAGATTCGGGGGCTGATAGTGATAGAGGTGGATGATTAAAAATCTTAGTTTTAATCGCTTGGAGTGCGTCAACGTTATCACCCGTGCAGTAATCGGTCACGGACACATTGGAGTTTGGTGGATCTGAGGTCTCTTTTGGATCTCTCTGATTTGAACACGGGAGCTGCTTTCCATCTGTTGGGGCTAGATGCCGGAGGGGTACTGTATTTTCCTTTCCATCAGGCAGTCCAGCAAGAGCATACTTCGGGCTGCACTCACTTAATTCCACTTCGTCCACCAGTGAATCGTATTTTGATGACGACGTTTCATCGCAGGAGCACCGATCCGGGGTGAAGAAGCCACGTTGGTAATGACCCTCCTGAGTTGGATTTACGATTGTAAGCAAACAACCGTTCATGTGGTTTAGCGTTAGTTGCGGTGCATAAAACGGAACGAATGGAATGGAAGGGATTGAGGAAGTGTTGGGAAAAGCACTTTCCCCCCAAAACTCGCTATATTTCCCAAGGGAAATAGATGCTTCTATTTTGATAACTCGAATGCCCGCCATCATTCTGGATACTCAACATCGAAGCTGTATGTTGAAAGCCCGACCACTCATCGTTGGAATTTATCATTTTTGATTTCGCCTCGTGATTCATGTCATACATAAGGGCAACCGACTTTTACTCAGTAATCAGTCGAAATTGAGTTCCTAGCAAGTAACATCTCCACTTTCGAATAACTTCACTTGTAGCTCAAGCTTCCTTTTCTAGGGCTAAATGTCGTTGTTCACTTTATGNCGATATCGTTGCGTTTCATTCGTGATCGAGGTACTGCTCGCGCTCTTCCCGTCCGTTCTTGCCTTCCTCTCTCAGGGGGTCATAACAGGAAGACTGCTTTCCAGTGACTGAGGCAATTCTTGACTTTGTTGTTCCATACGGTCTCACTCAGTCTTTTAACCTATCTGGTAGCTTCAGAGCTGTAGGCGACAATTCTGCGAGTGACTATCTCCTCACTGTGTGGGAGCTGCCTCAATTGTCATTAGGAATCTTGATCTGAATGTACCTAAGAGGGCACACCGAACTGACGGAAGCATTTAATCACCAAAAAAGACGTCATATCGAGACAAGCAATGGTAAACAGGAATCTGGAGTATTCGTCTGTTACACTGAGGAGTTATCTTTTTGGGGGTAATTGATGGAACGGATCATTCGAAGTCGACGTTGAGTCGTTTAGACGAATAGATCACTTTAACTAACCTTACATCAGTTGGTTTGTAAAACCGAGGTTTGATTTCTGCACAAACCGAACAACACGAAGTCATTCACTTTACTTGCTCAACAGAGAACGGTAAATTTTCCGAACGTACGAAATTAAGCATCCAAATGATGCCCGGGTGACAAAGAATGTAGTTCTTTGAGAGACCTAGTGTTCAGTGAAGTACAGCGATAACTACGAGATAATACATCAGCCACACCTTTCTGGTCCCCCGGGCGATACTCAACATCGAAGCTGTATGTTGAAAGCCCGACCACTCATCGTTGGAATTTATCATTTTTGATTTCGCCTCGTGATTCATGTCATACATAAGGGCAACCGACTTTTACTCAGTAATCAGTCGAAATTGAGTTCCTAGCAAGTAACATCTCCACTTTCGAATAACTTCACTTGTAGCTCAAGCTTCCTTTTCTAGGGCTAAATGTCGTTGTTCACTTTATGAAAGGGTTCTGGTGAGGAAGGCAGCTGGTTTTCCATTTCGATTAAGGGTGACAGCTATCGCGAAATCGAAAGCATCTGATTCAACAACTAGCTGGACGATGTGACCAGTCATCGTGATAATGGCTCCCCCTAATTCTTACTTCAGCGATTCGAAGCAAAAGATGACTTCTTCCGGCAGCGGGAATAGTTTGTTCTCTACGAGGGGATGAATTTTATCCGGGAATGGGAAAACCAACCCACTGAGAATAGTAGTAAAAAAATCAACAATACACTGTTTGGGTTTCAGATTGTAGGGGGAGGATTTTGGGAAGGTTGTGAACGGTCAACATCCGGTTTAATGTTCCCTTTATAAACTGCGCAACTCAATAGTTTAATTTTCCTGGGGAATATAACCATTTTTGTGTTCGTTGAAGATAATTCCGCACTTCTGGGCTTGCTCAGTGAATTTATCCAGGTTTCGCTCACGAGTTTTCTCATTCTCTCAGCATACCGTGTTGTTATCGACACACGAAATTCGCTGTCAGTTGTTTTTCCAACGATACTGTAAATTGCCCGTTGAAAAGCTGCGACACTGTTGGTTACTCCGAAGGGGATGCGATAAAACGGACAAATTTCCACACTGTCAAAAATAGTGCACATTTTCTCCTCTCCCCGGATTAGCACTTGATGATGTGCGTTCCGCAAATCGGGTGCACTGTACGCAGCATAATCTGATTATTTTTGATAATGTTATTGAGTTTCGGTAAAGAAATTAAGCATCCGAATAAGTGTATCGATAGATGGTTATGCTGTAGTCGACAACTGCCCTTTTTATGATTATTTTTCACAGTAAGCCACGGAGATACGGAAGACTCAATTATTTTGTCCTTCAGGAGTCTTTGAATCTCTGATTGGATGAAACTTTCATCGTTCAGTGACCGTCGTCGAAATTTTCTTGCTATCACTTTATAGTTAGGCACGAACTTTCCAAATAAAGGAGGCGCTTCGGCCTGAGCGGCATACAGGCCACATAACGAAAACGGGGTTTATCACCAAGGTATCACAACTTTCGATGCAACTTGAGGAAGTCATGTCCGAGAAAAACGTCTGCGCAGAGGTCGGAGAGAACAGATAGTTTGATTCTAGGTTAGCGCTGATTCTTACACTAAATGCTAGCAAAACAATGGTCTTAAGTGTGACTTGACAGGCAAGCGGAAAACGTAGTGATTTCATTAAAAGGTATTTCTACCTGCCGCTTGTGTAGTAGCAGTAACCCTCGGAACTTCCGGTACCCATGTTTACCATGAGATTCACAATTGCATTAGTCAAACAGTTGGGCGCCGCTACGATAGTCATTGAGAATTGTAGGATTTATTAACGACGTTACCTGTTTTAAGTACGTTTTGTTGGTTAATGAACTCGACGATGTCTGCCATTACCACGGAAATAGCACTTGCTGCTTCTGGCGACGGGGATTTTATTTCCAGATTGTACCGGAGAATAAACAGGATCATAAAGCCGCATAGATCCCATAGTAGATGTAAAGCAAACCAAACTGCACACCCAGACCTATACGCTGAAACACTTACGCACTGATGGGGCTACCTCGTTTGGTGATGAAACGTTCGCATCCGAAATGCCAGGCTCGTCGAAAATCCCAATATATGAATCCTAAACCCGAGCTACGAACATCACCGCTCTTCCCAACGATCGGAGACAGTGTAATACCTGAAGTGTCAACGTGATATGTTTCTGATTGCTGGTTTGCCATTTCTAAAGTGCGGGCAGTTTCAAGATCGTGGAATTTATTCCCTAAGGGTCGCTGACGTATGTTGTCATACCGCAAGTCACTGATGAAGGCGTCCCTGGTAGCGATGTCATGATTTTCCTCAGCAAGGACGGATTTGAAGTTGCAATCTTTCGCTAATAATTTCACTTTCTGAAAGTGTTTATCGACAGACTGGTCAGTCTCTTGCGTGTACGTAGCTAGAAGATAACGGGAGATTTCGTTTCTAAGTTGTATACAGATTGCTTCGATGGTTGACATCGCTGATCCAAAGATGGAGCATTCGGCAATACACTCGTACACGGAAGGAGATGTGTAGTTGATTGGAATGCCCATTTTGTTAGGTCCAAGTGCGTCCATCGCGGTGAGAAAGTTTCTAGATGCCCTATACCGGTGGGACCATTGTTTTGACGTTGCTGTCCAACTTGGATCGACATCTTGTCGATAGGATCGTATGAATCGTACCATTTCATTGAATCTGTAAGATTAATAAATTGTAACGATTGAACAACCAATAGTGATTCACCTTGTTGGAGATTGGGAAGATATGAGATCTGCAAAAAAGCTTTTATTCCTTTCACTCTTGACACAGTACTTTGCACTTTGAAGGTGCGAAACGCATTACATACAAGCCGGCTCAATCACTCACCTTGTTCAACGTGATCTGAATGTCTGCAGCTAAACAGAACAATGCCATCCGCATACTCCATGTTGGCCAATCTAGCGGCAAGAACAAGCACAACACAAAGCTGACTGGATTCCTCAAGTACACTTTCCAGAATAGCGTCCATGACAAAATTGAAGAGGAGGGAGGTGATCACATACCTCTAGAAGTGCTGAGCGTCTGAGACAGCTGTCCACAAACTCTCACCCTGCTTGTAGTGTGGAAATACAGTTATTTCAATAGATTCACGTATTTCAGTGGAACCCCGTTGCGAAGAAGACAGCTCTAGAGGACGTTACGAGAAACCGAGTCGAAAGCAGCCTTTAGGTCTGAAAACACCACGACCATCAGCTGTCTATAACAGTGCCGACGCTTTACGGTTCGTCACAAGGTGAAAATGTGATGGACGTACCCACGACCAGACCGGAATCCTGCCTGTTTTCCACGTATCTGACTTTCGTTGGGCCTAATGAACTGATGTATAATATAAGGCCAGTGAAAAACTTGGACGTCATAGACGAAATAATGGAGGATTGTCTCCGGCACTCACAAGATGTCGGCGTGGACCTCGTACCTGGTGAAAGACTGACCGATCTTGATTATGCTGACGACAAGGTGTTGCTGTTTGACAACTTTCAATCGGCACAAGTAATGTTAGACGCTATTTCGCGTTCTGCAAAATACTTCGGAATGCGCTTTGCAGCCTCAAAATGCAAAGTGCTTCTGCAGGATTGCTGTGACCACGTCGATTTGATGTTGGATAATGTAGTCATGGAGGTTGTTGACCGGTTTGTATACCTGGGAAGCTGCATCAGCAGCGGTGGAGGTGTAGGGAATGAAATAGAAGCGCGTATCTCTAAGGCTAGGGCGGTATTCGCTAACTTGAGGCATCTCTGGCGACAGAGGTGTATTTCTCTGAAGCTTAAAGGTCGTGTATATAAGACAACGGTGAGGGCCGTATTACTTTACGGCAGCGAGACCTGGCCGCTCAGGGTAGAAGACGTGAACCGTCTTCAAGTATTTGACCACCGATGTCTGCGTTCAATCGCTCGTATCGGGTGGCATCAGCGCGTAAGTAACGAGGAGGTTAGGAAGCGGGTGTTTGGTAGTGATTGTCAGACGAGTTCTCTTGTCCAATCTCTACGTTTACACAGGCTTAGATGGTTAGGTCATGTACTAAGGTTGCCCGCTAGTCGTCTTCCACACCGAGTACTGTTCGCTGACACTGCGACCGACTGGTGTAAGGTGCGAGGTGGTCAGACAATGACCTGGCGTAGGGAAATAAAGTCGTTCACCAATGGGTTGGCCACTGTAGATCGAGTTCGGCTCCCGGGCTGAGGCCCTCGCGACTCACAGAGTCGGTGGTTGGAGACTCTAGGTGAGATGGCGGCTAATCGAGCTCAGTGGCATGAATGTTGTCGTTGTTTGGCCGAGTTGTCTGTGAAGTGAGTGCATTTAATGACGCCGGGTAGTGAAAGCCGTAAGGAAGCTGTCTCGCTGATGACGCCTAACTCTGACTTGCAGCTCGGTTGTTTGTTCGCAAGATGTAGTCACCTTGATGCTGAATGTTTGAATATGGACGTAGTCATTTTCATTAGTTAGGTCCCTTCCCGTCCCCTTCTTTTTCCTTCTCTCTTTCTATATAGGGTTTGCTGTTTCATCATGGTTGTGTGGCAGTTACGCTTCAATAAGTCTAGATCCGGAGCCACTTCTGCTCCTGACGGACGGTTGTGTGAAACGCAATAACCGACCATTCGGTCCTATCATTTATATGGTCTGCTTGAGACCAGCTGAATTGTTCCCCAAATTCTTTAACCCATTTGTCAAGTCGGCGCGATTTTCTGTCGATGTATAAATCATCTTTTTCACGTGATCGTACTTTCACTGATGGGTTTTTCCCACAATTGCAGTATCATACCCTGTTTGGTGAACTTCGTATCATCCATTGAAACTCACTTTCGCAGTTTTGCTTGGGCTGTCAAACATAACAGGCCTGCTGGCTCAGCTGGGCTTGTGTTGGCGGTTTTCAAAGTAGGTTGAGAGGCGTTTGTTGGGGTCTTGACTGAGTTCTCCACACTTTTTTGGACGACGAGGAACATACCTCTGTGCTGCGATCGCTCGATAATATTTCTCGTATTTAGGAAATAAGTCCGGGTGTCTTCAGAAACCATTGGATAACTAGCTTGACCTCACTCATTATTAGGGTTCTGGCAGTCTTTTTGCCTTGTCGACTTACTGTAGCTCGGGATGTGAACTTTAGAGAAGGACAGGCAGAGTTTCGGCCTGAACGAGGTTGTATTGACCAAATTTTCACTGCGTTAAATTTTGGGACGATAACTTGCGTGCCACCGGCCAACAATTGCCCTACGTTTTAACCATAAAAGTGCGTTCGGTTCAACGGATCGATCTACACTTTTATAGACGCTTTAAAGTGGGGTTGTGCTGATCAAAGGTGTGAAGTTACTATCGGTTTTTTATTTCGATCCTTCAGCTAATGTTAGGGTTCACGGTGAACTGTTCCGAAGTTTTAACACCAGGAGCGACATACGTCGTCTGTTCATCTTCACCATTTTTGTTTAATATTATCGTAAACGGAACAATGGGGGACTGTCTGAGGAATCACAAGACGCTGGCATGCACCTCCTGCCCAGTGAAGACTGATTGCCCCCGAATATATTGACGATAGGGTGTTGTTCGACAACTTTCAATCATCGCAAACATTGCTAGACACTATCTCGCACCAAATACTCAGTAGTACACTGTGCATTCTGGAATTGCAAATTGTCTCCAAAAGATTGCTGTGATTACACAGATTTAAAATTGGGCAGTGGACTTGTAGAGGTTGTCCGGTTTGTGTACTTGGAAACCCCTATCAGCGGCAGCAGTGGGGGCGTAGAGGATGATATGGAATGGCGTATTTCTGTGGCTCCGACAGTACTCGCTGATCTAGGACAGCACTGGGGACAGAAGTAAATACCTCTGAGTTTATAGGTAAGTTTTTTAAGTATTTATGGCGACAATGCTGGTTGTACTGTTTTACGGCTGCGAAACTTGGTCGCTCAGAGTAGAAGGTGTGGGTCGTCGTGAGGTATCTGATCACGGATGTCCGCGTTCGATCGCTCGCATCGGACGACACCGACTTTCAATCAACCAAGAGGTTAGGAAGCAGGTATTTGGTAGTGACTGCCAAGTGCGTTCTCTTGATCCGTCTCTACGTTACGTAAAATAGCTAGTCCATGTAGTGTGGACGCCAGCCAGTCGCCCGCCACACCAAGTACTCTGTTGATGCAGCGGCCGGCTGGCGTTTGGTGCGACGTGGACAGATGATGGCTTGGAGTAAAGAAATGAAGTTGTTCACCAAGAGGTTGACCACTGTAGGTCGAATTCGCTCTCCGGCCTGGGGACCTCGCGACTAACAGAGTGGTCGGTGGCTGGAGACTTTAGGTGAGATGGTGGCTAATTCGGCTCAGTGGCGTGAATGTTATTGTTTGGTCGAGTTGTCTGTGAAGTAATGACGCGGGTCAGTAAAAGCCTTAAGGAAGCTGTCTTGTTGATGTTACCTTACTTCCCCTTATAGCTCGGTTGTTTGTTTGCAAGGTGTAGGCAACTTGATTTCGCATGTTTCAATACAAACAGCTATTTTTGTTAATTAGGCCTCCTCTCCCCTTCTGTTTTCTTTTACTGGTCAGGGTTTGATTTTTCCTTCATGGTTGTATGGCATTTATTCATCAGTGAAAACCACCGATGTGATGCTGTCTATGATGATGGTGATTTTTAAGCGGTATGAAGTTAGCTTGCGGGTTGGATCTTATGAAATCATTTAGATTTAAGCAGGCGCATTCGAGACGATCTAGGGTGTGCAGTTGATCCTTAGCACTAAGGCTGTTAAACTTGGTGGGCGGTCGCTCTTTCAGTGAGCGTCAGATCATTTTATTTTAACGTTTGTCATAGTAGAATCCACTTGATGGCAACTAATTTCTTCTTATCAATCCAGTTTTCTGTTTGATGACATAATCCCTGGTAACGACGGTGGTTGCTGTATTTACCGTCGTGCTTTTTTTATCCGAGTTCATCTAGAATCCACAGCAGGAACGGCTTGACAGTTTTCGGCCAGCATGCTTCGCGGGAAACAAACATGTCTAATGCATCTCTAACTTGACCTGATGCGTTTCCTTTGTTCTCTCGCCTTTTCAGGATGATA
This sequence comes from Paragonimus westermani, assembly GCA_008508345.1. NCBI lineage: Eukaryota > Metazoa > Platyhelminthes > Trematoda > Plagiorchiida > Troglotrematidae > Paragonimus > Paragonimus westermani. Next base: position 19,671 of record QNGE01002171.1, read on the forward strand.
TCCTAACGTCGACTTCACGAGGCTCGGTGTAGGTTTGTTCAGCCCTAGACTATGTGAGGTCTAGTCGCTGGAACTATCGCGAGAGAGCGTGCGTGCGCACACACGTACAATGAGTTACCCACCCGAAACTTCTCGATCCTGTCACGAGGCCGATGGCCGTAGTGATCGCAGTGGTGGCAGTGGAGGGGCTGCCGGGGGGAGTAGCAGTGGTGGTGGTGTTTACGGGACGCTCCATAATACCATGGCTGGCGGAAAGTGGCCCGTTTCTCATAATCTATCTGATCCTTCCTGTTTGAGTCTAACAGGAACTACTGATCGTCTTGTGTCTAATTGGAAAAAGTGGTCACTTGGTCTCGATTATCTGTTACAAGACAGTGAAGGAGTGGCTTTGTTTAAATCATACTTGCAGTACGAAGGATGTTCCAACCTTCTCGATTTCTGGTTTGCTTGTCAAGGCTTTCGCAGCAAAGTTGATCCTTCGGATCATCGGAAAATTACGCAACTTATCAAGGCCATATATCGAACCTACATCCGAGGCTCTGGTAGTAACGCAATGGGGTTGACGTCGTCCTCTGCACTGCCCAACATGCTCTCTGAACCTCGGAACGAGCCGATCCGATTACGAACCGAGACCAAGCGAATGATTTCAGAGCGCATTTCTCGAAAGCATGCTCTGGATCAGACCGTTTTTGATCCTGCTCAGGCTGAAGTAGAACAGTTCCTACGTGCGACTGCTTATCCGGCGTTCCTTAAATCGGATATCTACATAGACTTTCTTCAGACTACATTAGAAGGCTCTGGCAGTAAATTGCAGGCTGGGCAAATGACAACTGTCTGGTCTGGTTGTCTTGATGCGTCAAAACTGGGCACCGTTACAGGGCTAACTGAATGCTCTGCAGGATTTGCTGTGGGTGGGAACATTCTGCCAACGTTAGAAGAAGATAAAGAACTCATATCCGAGGAGTTGCCCTGTCATATGGATTCTGCTGCATGTGCAGCGAGAGTTGCGGCATCCGGTCCATATCCGATGGGAACAAGCTGCGGCCCGTTATTCTTGGGCACCCAAACTCGCCCTCGTCCCCCTCACTGTCCACACTGTTCACAGTATCACTCCCAAGGCCATCAATCCCCGTGTGCTGCGGCTGATCTGGTTCAGCGCTACATCTATCCTCCTTCAAGGTTCTACCCTAGTGGTCCACGGCCACCTCCTTTCTTCACCCCTGCACCTCTGACTATGGGGAACTTGCAAATGACGCGATTCCACCGAACTGACTTGTCCTTGCATAATCATCCGTCGACCGGTCCAGGCGATACCCGATCCGGGTCTCATGAAGTTAAAGGAGGTGTGAGTGGTACTGGTGGTGTCGTTCATTGTGGACGAGAAAATCCGTACCATCATGGCTATGAAACCAAAGTAGAACAACCGAGGGCACACCTTAACTACCTGTACACGCATTGGGCCGACGCTGTTTGGTAAGTTATACATAAGTTTATCTTTTACTGTGTTTTGCCTAGCGTCTTTCTATCATCCTCTTGATTGTACTGCCGTTTTACGTACCACTACCGTCGCTTATGTCATCTTAGCCAGTCTGCTTGTCACAGGTAACTGTTGAGCCGTTTGTTTGCAAGTCATATTCAAATGCAAAAAGTCCCTTGTGGGGCACATCATAAGGTCTCTTTGGCGTACAGTATTTATTTCGGCGTTGTTCGGATGTCTTCATCGTAGTTTTCGCACTTGTTGGAGAAATTAATCAGTAGTGCATATCCTCACCTAAGTATGACTTACCGGTGGATGCAGTTGAGAGTTTCAGCGTGATAGTTCAATCGTGCCAAATGTGTAGTCAATGGCCCACTAGTCAACACAATCATCTCATGAGCACGTGCATCGGAGCCCAGCCCAATTCTGATGGTTTTTTTCCTAGGAAGCGAAAACTATAATGAAACATGAATAATGTTTAATTTGTGCAGTTTAGTATCCCTGACTCGCCAAAACTAACTTTTGGGGTTTTTGATCGAATTTAACGAGATACGTTTTATTCCCTGAACACACGACTACGTTTGGATAGTGTTCGTGGTAGCCTGATTGAGAGACACTAGACGTGAAGTTGGTTAACTATTGGTCGTTACGCTTATTCAGAATAGTACATTGAGGTTCATGTTTCATTCACGACCCAGACAGAGCTGTTGTACCGGTAAACTCTGTTATCACTGGGAGTAGCATTTGGGAGTCTGTTAAGATGTATAGAATTTTCTGGGTGAGTAGTTTCCTGGATTATTGCATGTCATTATTCCCCTTGGCTGTGATGATTTAGCCGCTTTTGATTGACCTGTAAACGACCAAGCGTCCATCGGATCTCTAGTGAAATTTGATAGGTTTTCCTCAGCCTATGAGAAGTGGAAGTATAGTCGTTGAAGGAAGCAACTGACATAACTCCCTGCAACCCCGACGATCGCGACCTCATGGTCTAGTGGTCAAGTGTTTGTACACCTCCACGTACTCACAGATCGTGGGTCTGATTCCTCTGTGTGCTTGCTGCCGGTAAGGTCCAGTTAGTTCAAAACTGATGCCTGCTGCTTCGATGGTGGTCACCGGTGCCGAACGCCTGTACAATTTGTTAACCTTCACGTCTGACTACGCGTCTTTCGTCACGACATTTAATGTCGTACAAAGAGACTGGATTTCATAGAAAACGCAGGTTACTATTAAAACAACCAGTGAGTTTTTATTTTGTACACCGCAGAGTTTTTCGTCTTCCAGAGACTTCCTTTAATCGTGTTCAAACCTTGTATGGTAATTCAAGATCTGCGGGTGCCGCTCGGAACGCAGTATTTTATGATATCTTGAATATTAGGCTTGAGTTACATGCACCGGCAAGCGAATTTATTTCTAACGATTGCGGTCTATTAAGCGGAGCAATGTCATTGTGTTTACCATTCTTCATGTATCTACGTGTTAGAGTATGTAACCTACGTTTTTGAGCTGTTCCCACCTGCTACACTAAATATTAAACTGCATCTGTCACACGCGGCCATGCTGTTGGTGTTATACTTCTGAAACATCCAGTTTGAAGCACACTTTAATTGGGAATGCCACTACGTGTTTCTCAGTGATCGGGATAATATGCTATCAGTGCCACTTGAAACTGATGATGTCACTCTTCGGAAGTGTTCTTTGAGCGTAACTCACAAACAACAACACCAACAACAACAGAGTCTGATAGCATTTCTATTCGCAACCTTCGAATCAGCAAACGCTCTACTGAGGAGGCCAGATCATCAAGTGGTTATGTCAATCGGTGCCTTACTCCATTTGACTCGTTTTCCAATCCCATTGAGGACACCTTTAGTTGCTTCTAGTATACGATTAACTAACTCTTGAACGGAATGAACCTGCTCTTAAGTGTAATCAAGTGTTTCAAAGTATATTCACAACGACGTGTTCCGCCCATGACAAACATCCAGTTATATTTTATGTAACAGCCGTCACAGACATTTGGGTGCTGCTTTTTGTGCAGCTCAATAGATTGGCAGTTTCGGTTGTTTGCACTACCGCTAATATAATGAAAGATCGCCTTTCTAGGTTGCTATCATCTAGTTGCCCACACTATTAGCTCTAATGCTTACGAATGACTGCGCATGGCTTCTAAACTAGAAGACCTGCAGTGGGAGGATAAGTGGGAAAGGTCAACACGATTATAAGCCTAGTTGTATCTTGAATGGCCGTTTATTGATCTGTTTCATCTAGACACTAAACTCTAGTCTAAAGTCACGATTTTGGATTCGTCCAACCCTAAGCCGATGACTTGCTCACCATCCCACAACAGCCATCTGAATGTCACGTTATTACAAGTTCCGTTTTTTTTTCTCATGCCGCTTGCTTGCGAAACTCCCGTGTTGTTTGTATCGCTTCTGTTCAGTTTCTGGTTGTTTTCACCCTCCTTTAATTAATCACTCACCGTAGCCCACCTCAGACCCTGATGGTGCCTCCTGCAGACTCGAGACTGTCGACTAACTGTCCTCCGAGTCAACCTCCCAATCCTTACCACATTTCTTATGCCCCAGTGTCTGCTCGTGATTCCGAACGTCACAGTCTGTCAAGCGAGGCCCGCACAGACGATACGCATTCACACACGGACAGCAGCCAGTAAGTTCAAGTATCAGTTGCCTTATCTGAGATTCCTCTCATCAATTTGAGTTGGTAGTTTTTTTTGTTTAGTTAGGTAGTTGAGGGAGCTTGAACTGAAGAGATGATTGAAAATTGTCACCCCGATCGTCTCACAGAACCCTCTTGCTGCCTAATTTGGCATGGTATACCGCAATTTGATATGACGCCACGTAGCACCGATTTACTATTCTACGATTCCGATGTTGGAGATGATAGTGTGGACGTGTAGTTTTGTTGGACTCACTCTGCACTGCTTGATACCGAAATCTACGCGATGTTTTCCGCTTAGTTAATCGTGGATCAGAGTAATCCCTCATATTTTCTTTTTCTGTCAAGGCCTGCTCTTCCATAATCACGTCGACCTTCGCCACCTACTTATCTTCACTGTTTTTGGTCATTCTGTTCGGTTTTACGAAGTACTCAATAACTGCATCAGATGATTTATCGAAATCGAAGTGCCCTCTTTCTATCGAATGTTAATTTGAATTTTTGTCAATGTGGTTATAATAAGCATACGGAGCGTCGTGGGTGGATATAGTTGAGCGTTGGCTTTTCCGGTCGCCCATGCTGTCCCCGATCCCGCTGGCTGTGAGATTTTGGACGCACCTCCACGCCGCGTTAAGGTATTCCGCCGAGAGTTGGAATACTCGCACCTCCGGTTTGCGACTTCACAACAATAAGTCACAATCGGTTCCCAGGTCTGACAGTAAATTGCTTTCGGAATGTTGACATACTTCTCGGGCGTCTCCCGAGTGCAACTCTGCCTACTGAATTAGACACCAGTCTTATGTCTAGAGGGAAAATAGTTGGTCTTCCATATGAATGACGGAGTTCGTACATCTGTTGGATTGTGAAGGTATGGTCAGTGCAATGGAGACCAGTGTGAAACTCAGGTTGCTGCTATTTGGTAAGTTTTCCAAACGTTTCGTTTGGTCTACGAAGTACACTGGCTGTAGGTGGCTTCCATATATATCGGTAATCGGATTAGTCCCTCGGTGGTTTGCACACGAAATGCGTGAACACTTTTGAAATGCGGATGTTGTTTACCAAACCCTAGTCGTTTTAGAACGACTGCACTAACGAATACTTTCTGGGGCATACCCGTCAGTCTTTTCATTATGGGTAGACACCTGTCGATACAAAGGGCAGGGGTTCGTCTGGGCCGCGTACCTTATGACCTTACAAGAACTTGCTCTCAGATAATCTTGTTTCTGAGGTCGGAGATAGATTAACAAGCTCATGCGCACTGGGACTGCCCGAAGGTATAGTCAGCGGTGCTGGTGGTCAATCGAGTCAACCCACCAAAGGGGACCTATTCGTCGAAGCCTGTGTGCGGTAGCATCGCCTGTGTTTTGTGTACCTCAGTACGAATATGGTCCTTTGGTTGATCCTTAGATAAGTGCAGTGTGAGTGTTTGGTATATCAAATTCGGGGGTCCACCTGCTGTATGAATCTCTCTGATGGTAGTCCTTTTCTACACCCCTATTACTAGGCCCTTTGCACATATTTTTGCGGAAAGACGGTTCCGCGTGCAAATGTCATTTCCAACCCATATTTGTACGATGAAGTATTGTGGCGTTATTGTTTTGTAGTTTTCTTCACTTTACCACTGGGACTAAACGGATGTCAGCTGAACTTCTCAGTTTTGCGACTTTCAATAGTCTCTGTCGTTTAGACTTGAAAAGCGCAGTCTACGACGTACTTTGGTAAAATTATCTACAAAATATTTTATAACCATATGTTTTTGTCACGTGATGTTTTGTTTGTGATCCAGTCATACGTCCAACAGTCTGCCCTAGTCCCCTTGTATGCGTTTCTTCTCGCACTGAATAACTGTTGGTCAGATGCTGTCCGTAAGATTTGTCCTCTTTCTTTAAAAATGAAATTAGAATACTTTTGTAACACATAGGTCTAGTGTTGTTCGTCGCATTCAACTGTTGTGGCTTGGAGAAATCACACCGGCGTTCTCTCCTGTCAGTTTGTTTTTCACTCTACGCTCCTCTTTCAACCATAGTTCGGTCCACACGCTATTGACGCTGTGATGTTTTCAGGGCGACGACAGTTGATGGTTGGGTGCTTAAAGCACATACTCACATCACTTAAACTCGTGCATTATTTCTGATAAACAAGGCTGGTTCTATTTTTCCGTGCAATTCTACGCGGTTATTGCCCTGTAGTGTGCTTCTTAGTTATGTATCCGGATGTGTTTATCAATGTCGTCTCTCGTACATTCCTTGATATACCGGTTGATTAGGTTTTCGTGTGCTTTCTGAATTAATCGGTCAACTTGTCTTAGTTTGGTTCTGTCCTCATTGTTTGCACACGGACTAATGCAAATAAATCATATTGAAACACGGACCGAAATGAGCGGGCAATTTACGCGTCACACGTCCATTTTAAGCTAGGAAGATCACATGTGCATCATATCTGCCTTCTAACCAGACTGGATTTTCGATCCATGAGCCTATGCATGCAAAATGGCTCGAAATAGCTCGTAGTTCGGTTGCACCAAATGTTAAGCGTACTGCGGCCACAATATGTGACTGAATGTGGAGTACTAGGTCTTCATCATCCCTTAATACATTTCTATAGCTCTACTCTAGTGAAACCAGCTACTAAACTGTTTGCCTCGATAGCAACACATCAGTGGGATCGGTTCTTGCCTGGTCAGCAGATATCACAACCTGACCTCGTCTGTTCATGAATTGTTGTGGTTAACTCTTTATACTTGCTAATATATTTCTCACAAATCTGTTAGTCGGGACTAAAGTCTCGTTCCGGACACAGATGTGCAAAATGAATGGACTAACAAGTACAAAACTCGAGCTTTCGCATAACTTTTTCTGACCCTTTATACTGTTCTTTCTAAATTTGCATCCCTACTTGTCATTTTGTCCGGTTGGTATTCTTTATTATGTCTGTGTCCCTTATTATGGCTTCGTCGTCATTCGTTAGCTAAGACGATTTCCTATTAATTTTTCACTGTTGTTTTTGCACAAAAGTCCACTGTAGAACCAAAGCAGTGCAAGTGCTGAACCTCCAAACCCTCTTCAGAGATACGTAGAGCCATTTTCGAATCCGATCCATTGGGGCCACAACAACAGGAGAAAATTTGATTCTAGTTCTCTTCTTCATAGTTTGTCAACTAAAACCGTCTGTCTAAGTTGTGAAGAATGTGATCACTAGTATGGTTGAACATTCAGTCTGTGGCAGTAACCGAACAGCTATCAGACCACCGTTTGGGCACAGCAGCTTCCAGTTTGTTGCGTTTGTGTGGATCACCGTCATTGTCACGATCAGCAGCAGTGCATCAGACTTCAACACGCATGCTAAACTATCCAACCCACTAAAAATCGGAAGCAGATGAGATTCATCTTCTAACCAAGTCTTCGTCTCCAGACCCTAGCTTGCAGAACAAGATGCTTACAAAGAACCTTGTGTAAGTCAACATTGCCAAGCTACTTCAACATCCATACCGTTGTGCTCCATCGGCTGCCATCTCTTCTACCGTTCTCAACCACAGACTCTGTGAGTCACTAGTGGCATACAGTCTGTTCATTTCCCTATGTTGATTCATCAGCTGTTAACACTCGCAGTTGAAACATTGACAAAGTGCTCAGCGTATCAGACAATTAGTTATCGTTTTTATTACTGGACTTAATCACCTCGGCCTACTCATCCTTAGGCTCTGTACAAGCGAACTCGCCTGACCCTCATAATCAACTATCTGCTTGCTAGCTTCACCTTTGCTTGTGCACATGTGTCGACCGTTCTATCGATCACATACATTATTTGAAAATAATTTCATTTAACCCAAATCCCGGTGTTTTGCAGCGGTAGAGCAGTACTACTCACATGACTGCCTTATATAGGCGACTCTTAGAATTCAGAAGGGTGCCTATCTGTTTGCAGAGGTGACCTGCACTAATAAAAGTCGTCCTAGCTACGACAGCTCGCTAAGCGTACGACCTAATCAACAAACGTTACAACTTAATTATCTAGCTGAGGTGTCAATCAGATTTGAACCTGCAAATCAAACGAGGCCGAGCAAAGATAAGGTGGAATTGTATGTGCCGATAATCCTGAGAGGTTCATTGAACCTTGACGATAATCAGCGTGACCGGTCGGTAGATTGTCGCCTATGTGTGGCGTACATTTACATGTTGTAGCTTTTTGAACCCTGCTCTCTGTGTTCCATGGTCTGTGTGAATTGACCGGTGCTGCGTGCAGACGATCACCCTGAGGGAAGTCGATGTGCATAAGTTTGCGTAAATGTTGTGATGCATAAATGCACAGTTTGTATCATTAACTTTTGTCCCTGGCCCGATTTAACCGCTGAAGGGTGCAATAGGCAGAACGCACTTCGGTGCTGGTTACGAGTGTGTTTCTAAATCTATCGTAACCTAAGTTGACAGAAGACTGGAGTTATCTGGTAGATTGTAGTCTGTTAGCAACTTAACAGGCAAGAAGGCAACATTTGAGCTGGTGTGTGTGCGTGCTGTTCTCCATTCTTCGTTTTTCTCTCGATCCGTTCTCTGATCGATTCTGTTGACTATAGTGATGGTGCCGCTACACGTCTTTGGCGTTGTCCATACAGTCAACGCTATGCTACAAGTCACCTACAAGGTACTAGACCGGGAACAAAACCTGGACAACAGCCGCACCCCCATTTGTCCCGTAGTCGAGCAGATGATGGTCTTGACTGTTCTTACACTAGCCCGAAACCTCGTCCGTCCGGCTATGAGGATGCTGCACATTCCCCACAAAAACGCGTCGTGAACCTCGGCGTGAGCGCGGGTCCAAGTCAACCACTCGAGTCGGAACACCTTCGGTCACACGTGAAGCATCAACGTCGAGCTATGCGCCGTGGTCTCACCGGTTGGCGAAGCGCAGATCGAGGAAAATCCGTGGCTGCCACCGGCAACTGTGGCGTCGGAGATTCCCCTGGGCCAGCCGCTGTAACCTCCAAGTCGATTGCACGGTCACACAACGTTGCCGAGAAAGATCCGCCAACGTTTTTCCGCCTGTTGTCAGAAAAACTGCAGCGCGTGTTGGACAACCAACTGGCTATGGAGCGTCTGGATCAGCTGATGACGGAAGTGAGTAGCTGACTTATCAGCCTTTGCTCGTTCCCGTTTGAACACATCACAGGTCACATTCGTATATCATTTATTGCCTGCAATGTTTTTGGTTGTGGTGAAAACTGTAAATCTTATTACGCAGGCTATGGCTTCGAATCTCAGACTAGCGTTCAACATTCCAAGTCGAATGTAGGTTTGCTCGTTAGCATCAATCGTTGTACTAACGTCACAGCTCCCCGGATGTGTCCGTGACATGATTGATCCCTGCTGTTATCACTAGGTCTTTAAGGCGGATAATTTTGCTAATACCACATAACGGGGACACTTCTGCATGCGTTGCCGCTCTACCATTGTCATCTGCGATATGTTTTGGGAGCGCAACCCAACAAGCGGTTGGGAGAAATCAGGCAAACGGACAGTATGACGTCATTGTGTGTTCACAATGTTGCGTCGTGACTAACACCATTTCCTGTCACAAAACTCGGAATATCTTTATAACAACTACGTTGGCCATCAAAATCATGGACGCGGGTTTGAACCCCCTACTGACACGACTGTTTCCACTTTCTAGGTTTGGATAGCTGAATAATATTTTTTTCGCTTTTGATTGAATGTTAGCTCATGGTAGATCAATGGTAGCAATGTCGGCTAACTACCTACTGCACGCATGTGGTCTGTAATGTTCACATCTGTTTGTGTTGCCTATGTTCAGTATCATTCAGCCCACGAATGGCCAAGTACATGGTAAGACAGCTGTGTAACAGTTTGTAAACTCGCCCAAACGTGCACGTGGTGTTTTCCATCGTCTTTGGTACAAAGTAACTAAAATCTGCTGCTTTTTCTATGTTCCTTTTCTGTTTCTTCACAAAACAGACCAGCCCCAATCCACCACATTCGACTAGTGAACAGTCCCCAGAACAAGGGAAGCCAGCGGTCCATTCTTTCAACACTGACGACTCTGTGTCCTATGCTACTACTACCACCGGTAACGCTGGTGTGGCAGCCTCCCAGCAATCCGATGAGCCTGTTGTTCCCTCAGGTTCTTCCGTGTTACAGCGTCCTTGGGCTGATCGTCTGTTAGCTGCTGCTCGGGTTCAACAGGAAAACACGCGGGACAATGCACAAGCAAGTTTGCGTTCTGGCTTTTTTGTCTGTACTGATCTATCTGCGTTAGACGAAACCTGATACTATCATTGTTTCTTTTCCTTCCTTTAGGCCATTTTGGAGGACCATTGTTCACGCATTTGGGCCGCCTCAGCTGATCGAACCCCCACGAGCAGTGGAAGTGGGAGTGGTGGAGGCGGTAATGGAGGTGCACCAAGTCATGCTTTGGAGGAGCTGGAGAAGGATTCTCATGGCAGAGACCTGACGCGGTCGCAACCAAATCCAGTGGGTGCCCGGCGTAAGTTAACATCTGATTCCGCACAGCCAGGAACACATGTCAGTGTCTTCCCTCATTCAGCACCACGCGAGTCTCCTTCAGGTGTTGGTACTACCTCCGTTGTTACCCCCGCTGCTGCATCGGGCGGGATGCAAAACACTAACAGACAGGAGGATTTGGCTACAGTTGGCACACTACCGATGAGGATTGCTGAGTAAGTCAGTTAGAGTTAACTAACCTTTTTGCATTCTGGTTAGACGCTCTGACGTCATGGTTGACACCACAAGTCGCCGGTTGGAGTCCAAGTGTCACTTTTTGCTGACAAAGTGCGTTTTCCAGATTGGTCTTCTTCTGGTACATTTTCCCTGTCACATTACACCTTGTTTGAATACCAGTGCGAACTGTTTACTTCATGTTGGTATCAAGGGCGCTTCCATGTATTTGTACGGTTTGATTCTGCAGCGGCAACCTGTTGGTCACAGGACAGATTGCCAACCGCAATGTCCTAAGTTCGAATCTATGTCACACCGAACGCACCCACTCTCTGAGCCGACGGTACCCTCTCTACCTGTCACCCAACTAATAACACGGCAGCAAGCTAGCTAAACACTCGGTGCTGTCTGAATTAATCTGTTGAATGGGTTCACTGTCAAACCAAACTTTTCAGCCATCAGGTTATCCTGAACTCTTTTCTCTGATCATTCTGTCACCTTGTTCATAAGCGCTTACGCTGGTGACCGATGCTATTGTGTCTACCTCGAAGGCAGCTACCGTCCACTCCACAAGATGTTGAAAACTCCTGCCATAGATAATGACACTTGTGAATGCCTTTTGAACGCCTACGTTCATGCGGTGTATGTTGGAACTGCCGTTTATTGGGTTCAACTTATGGACGTTGATCACATTATTACTGTTGATATGCAATTGTGCGTGCACTTTTTTTTACGGCCATTAAATTCGTCCTAACACACGAACATGGGACATAATGTCTCTGGACTTCTCAAACTTCAGACAGCTAGTACACATCCTGCCATTCTCTAATCAGTCTAAATCGACCGAAAGGCGACCAAGGCGTTGGCCGTTTTTATCTATTTCGCATACCGTTTACGTGTGCGCCTGCATCCGATCTTGCCTCGAAATGTATTCTGGTCAATGGGGGGGGCACTTGTTTGTATCCTGTCTCAGATGAACAAATCATCCGTGTACGCATAGGCTTGTGAATTCACACTGTTTGCGTGTATGTCTGATTCCAGTGAACTAACCCACCCATATGTGTATGGAGAACAGCTCTGTTTTTGGTCTTGTCTGGTACCACACTCGTGTTCGCCCTTGACCAATCCCCTCTCCATTCCTCTCTCTCTGTCTACACACGTCCCGTAACTTGTCGAACGTTTTTACGTACGTGCCTATAATCTCAACTTGACAGCTAAGTTGGACAGGTGGAGGCTGTTCACATTCGAATCAGTGTGTGCGCCTGCATGTGTTGGGGACATGCTAGCTGTTGTTTCCCTGTTTGATCATGCACGGATTTGGGACTTCGACTGGTCGTCATATGACGACTTATTGGCACATTTTGGTTGCATCATGCTTGTGGGTAAACTTGAACTCGTTGACTCGTCATGTTCCAGTGAGCTCAGTGTTTATAATACTAACCTGCGTTCGTGTCGTACCATTCTGTATACTCTTGCCTAGGCCGACCTATAGAGCTTGCTTCATTGAACTGGCCTATGCACACTGTCCAATTTGTCTTTTGTTACTCCCGCTGGATCTGTTTCGTCTTTCATTTAGTGATTATTAGGTCCGATTAAACCACCGTCAGTTCGGTCGACCCAAACAGAATACACACTAATCCACGAGAGTTTCCATGTGTATTCGTTTGACCTATAGCACGAATTCCCATTGAAGAACCTGAGCACCGTTCTGATTGATTTTTTGATCTCCATCTGTAGTGCATATGCCGCAGGGGCTGAGTCACATCCCCGATTCCATTTGTGTCGCACCTTCATCTCCTATAATGAACAACTCTCATCTTCAATCGTTTGTACATTCAGCCAATATGTTTAGCCGAGCAGTGGATGCAGCTTACTTCATCAACACAGTTATTGTGCTATTGCGGTTGGAGTGAGTGTTCTGCTTTTTTTTCACAACAGACATTGCATGATGTTACCTTGGTAAACGAATGTTCACTCACTCATTCAGTGATAACGGCCATCACCGTGACCGAACCGCCACTCACCACCACAGTGACGTGGAATATCCCTGACAAAACTGTGCTAAAAAGGATTTTAAAAAATCATAAAAGAGGGTCAGGAGAAAAAAGTTAAAATTGTGTGAATGCAAACACGCCATCGACTGCAGCTTTTTGGCTTTTCGGTCAGAATTTCTAACCACCGATTTGTGTGATCACAATGACCTCAGTCTGGCAGACAACACATACCCACTCTGTTTGATGGAACAATCGAGGTCTCCATATTTCGCGACCACGCTGTTGCTTGACCATCACACCAATTTACACAATGGTTGGTGGTTTCAGTCCTCAACACTCGGTGCGGTAACTGTTTGGCTGGCTTGCGAAGTACGTGGCAGAACTGTCGTACGTTATGCAGCGCGGTTGGTTGACTGATTTGTCGCCCACCCTGATCCTCCTTAAATAAGTGGTGACGAACGATCGTGTTGTTCATCTGGCCTTCCAACTTGATGTGAACTAGTTGACAGAAACACAGAAAACCACATAGCAAGTCCGTTCACACCTTCATCGCGGACAAGCCACATGTCCGGACCATAAAACATTGTATGCATTATCTTTCAGCGAGAATCGGACAACTTCTTGACACCACGGTTGATACAAGTTGTTAAAGGCAGCACGTACTTTCACTATTCCCACTGACAACATCAATCTGGTTACCTGAACTACACGCATTCACGAGGGTTTTCTGGTCGAATTCATCCTGGGTCTGTACGTTGGATTTGTCGATCACTTTACGGTCGAACGTGTGTTGGAAAAGTGTTACAACACTGTAACACTACAGTCTTTTGATCCATTTTCTTCTCAAACCTGTGTTAAATTCTCGGTAAAGAGCTTTTGCCGTCTGTCCACAAGCAGAGGTGATCGCGCCTTCGATACACTGTTAGAATGGTGAGTCAAAACGTACATAACAGCTGAGATGCGGTGGTCCGTGTCGGATAGCTGTATCCAATCTTTTACGTGGATTACGGTCAACAGTCTGGGAAACTTGCCGTTTTCGTTTTCTGTCCACTTCTGTTGTAGGCCTATTATTTAGGAAGCGGGCACCGTCCTACAACAACTAGGGGATGTAACATATTGTGATACTCAGAATTAGGGACTTTGAATAGCCGTAGGAATTGTACTTGAATCGAAACCTCCCACGCAAGTAATGAGGAGAAAACCTGGTACTAGCAGCAGTAAGCAGTTGTTATTTATGAATTGAGACGCCGAATCTGTGGATGTACAACGGTATTAAAGAAATCACAGCCTGTCATTGGCTGATCTTATTAGCACACGCAAACTCATAAACTGCATGTTAATTGGTGGAATACGGAACAGATGAATTGGCGAATAATGGGAGGCACAACACTGAGACCGTTCGTCCAATCCTGATGTTGTATCTTTAACGCGATATTTGAATTGGCTGTTCGTCAGATCTTCCGTTGTGTCTGGGTTTGGATAATCAGTGAATCGAGATTCCTACCTCACATGCAGGTGTGACCTCCGAAAGAGATCTTATTGCTGTCATTTTCTTATGTGCACTGTTCGTCTCAGGATTGTGTCTATTGTGCCCTTAATTTCGTCTGTTCAGTTCTGCCAGTGTGAAGCCGTAACTTTCGTTTGGTTATTTTGCTGATTTGTACTGTGGTATGCTCTCCGTATGAATTCACTTAAGATAACGACCTGTGTATGATAAGGTTTCACATAAGTTTTGCTAAAGGGGATCGTGAAACGGTGACCGAACTTTTCATCATCGGGGCTTATGTGAGCGTAGCACGTATGCACTCTCTTCTTCTTTGACGGGTCGCGTTCCCTGGTTCATCGTGGTTTGCTTGAAGCTACTGGTGTAACATGTCAAGTAAATGAATCACGTGTGGAGAAGCTGCTCTCGCCTGTGGAAATGAGGGTGAACAACATGGCATATCGTTCTCGATTTGGTTGGGTTCCTTATAATCGTGTAGTTAGAAGGGTACTTTTATGGGAGCCACAGTTTAATTGGCTAAACTTTTGTCGTGGGCAAGGTTTAGGACGATCGTATAGGGAGTACTTGATGGATTTCCGTTCTGACCGGGGCTGCTTGCCTTTGTGGCTTGTTTTAAAATAATCATTATCACTTATCTGAGGCCAGTAGATGTTTTATTCTGTCAACATATTGTGCGAACAAGAGCACACGAGGTGGTCTACGGATAGCACACGTATTTGCTACCCGACCAACAGTGTGTCGAACACGGAGAACTTGGAGGTAGGTGACTTGTGTGCGCGAAACTGGGCCTGTGTTCACTGCATCTCCATATGCCAAATACCATTTTTGGTTGTTTAGATACAGGCTCGAAATCGTGTTCTTCGCATCAGGTTTACTTCGATTTCAAGGGTGCGTTGGATATTGTGGTTCACGATTCACTTTTTGGGTACCCTAAATGCATAGCGTACGGAACCAGTGTGTGAGCGCGTTTTGAGCGCTCTGCTCAAATTCGTTAGTTGGCTCAGAATATGCGATTTACTGACAACACTGTTTATCAGGGATGTCTACTTCCCGTAAGCTTGTTTAACTTCACATTGAACGTAAGGATGGCATATATTCCAATGCATTCCCAGGCTCTTCGCGCGATGTAGGGGCCGACTGTCTGGATTATAGACTCCACTGGGTATTGTTCTCTGGTAGCTCCTATGCGACAGAGTTGGATCATATTTTTCCCCTCTGCAATCCTCTAGAATGCAGTTCGCGCCAACACACCTTTGCTCCACGACCGTGGTAGTAACGTTACTCTTAGACTGGATGGCGAAATGCTGATGGCTGGTGACCAGCTTATGCCCTTAGGATGCTAACCGAGACACAGAAAGTGCACTGCAATTTAGTGATTTCGGAGGCAAATCGGTCCATCGTAAGTTACTTCGCTTGAACTTCAAGTAGTACTTGTAAGACCATCGGTTGCAAATCATGACTGCTGGTGTCTGAGGGTTCCCGGTATGTTTATAATATTGGTCATCGCTATTTCCGTTCAACCGCACATCAAATTTCCTCCGGGACTGAGGGAGGATGAGTTATAATGGCGTGTGTTTATCAGTTGATATTATTTCCACTTACAAATATGTGCATTTCAAAACTTGTGTATCTCCCGTGCATTGCATTTTGACAAGCTTGGAAGCATTGTGTCTGTTGAAGACGGTCCTTTACCGCTCATCTATAGAAATGAATTGACCCCGTAACCGTCAACTGCAGATGACGTTACTTCTAGAGGTTCTCGTTCATTCTGGACCAGCTTAAATCGTCACGTTATTAGTGCTTATTTCGTTGTTCCGTTTTCTCAGAGGTCGCGTTCGTTAATGTAAGATAGTTGCAATTTGAAAGACGAACATATTGGAGAATACTTATCGGGAGACACTAACGAATAAGTCATGCAGATCAAATTAGGTTGGAGGACCTATCAAGTACTAGAGGAAGCTCGCGGTGACTACCAAAACCAGCTTAGAAGTGTGTTCCGATGAGACAGTGAAGTTACGGCAGAAGTGTACACACATCATGTCAATAAACCGCTTGATCAAACGTTGCTTGATCTTTTGGCTTTGAATGCGATGGTTGCATCTGTGTACGTAAGCCGAAGTCGGCTAAAAACTTGAGCACGGATCGTGAGAGCCACGTGGCCAAATGACGAAGAAACAACCGGTTATTTCTAGTTTCTTTCACCGAGTCCGAAACCGATATGACAGTTTCGGAAGCATCCGTTTTAGCCCTGTTGCGTCAATTTTATTCATCTCTTCTACCTTGTAGTGCAGCCGCCATTCAGACCAAGCGAAAGCATATTTCTGGATTCTGAACCAGTAGTTGAAGCATTGGTCGCATTTTTACCTTGCAGCTGATCTTAAGACATCGACATACGCACTGTTTTTCTCGAAGTGATTCGGACAAAAGGAGCAGACGTTTTCACAAGGCTTTAATGAAATGTTGATTGCATACACGTACGAGATCGCTGAATGAATTGGAATGATTTTGCCATCAGCTGTGGTGACTCATTTGATCGTGATGGCTGTTGTTTTATGATGTTCACAATGCGCTTAGGGTAAACACCTACTTGCTGCGGCGGTGGATTACTTTAAACAGTGTCAGTTTGTCTTTTTTCCGCCCAGAACTAAGTACGCTGTTAATTTTGGAGCCACACGAATGTGTCGGCAATCTGTTTTCATCCGTATGTCTCTCGGTGATTGACAAGTTCGCCTACATTTATGTCGGTTGTCATTGTCGATCTAGCTGATCTGTGGGATTAGTTCATCTTAAACGTAACAGATTTCCACTTAACAATAGTAGATCCTGTGGACCTGATTGCCTATTTTTCTAAGACAACCCCACTTTCATAAAAACAGCCAATACGTTCCCGGGCAGGCCTAAGGAAGTTGATTGTGAAATCTCAAGACGCTGGCAGTGTGCCACGGGACACGTACTCACAGACGTCGAAGAGCGTCGTGTTTCGTGGTTACGCGCAATGTGTTATGAAAACTGCAAAGTTAACTTAATCGTGTATGACTTTTAACGCTATAACTTCCAACACACTACCTTCTTTGCACGGAGTCCCAAAAATGCACAAATTCTACTTGCAGTCCTAATGTTATGGTCTGAACCGGCGGTTAGAGTAGACGTCTCATCCAGCATTCTTTTATTGACACTCCACTTGGCATAAGTGGATACGTTGCCGGGAGAAAGCAACGATAGGAAGAGTGGGTGTCTGCGTTTTAATTCATCAATTGCTTTTGTATGAATCGGAGTTCATTTCCAGAGTGCCATGTATAGGCAACCTTCTGAACTCTGTAATCCACCAGAACTGCGGTTTCATTGTTCAACAGTTTTACTGCTTGCGTGATGAACGACCCAGTTGGAGACGCGATTATTTCAACATTCAACGGAATGTCTCGACGCGGTGGTGTGGTATGCTCATAGCTCGTACCGGATCGATTGCGAACAACACGAGCGATTGAACGAGCTGTTGCTCAGCAGAATGGAGTCAACGGGCGAGAAATGGCAAGCAGCAAACCACGATAGAAAGCGTCAGCCAAACGCACAGAACCAGACAGAAATGCTTACGACGTTTAGATGGGAACCTCGCCGAGTTATTGACTGGTATTCCCGTTCATAAGCGCGAGCGCGTGAGTGGCGTGGGATTGCGCGATTTGGACAATAAAAATTTTACTTATTTGACCGACTTCTGGCTACGCTAGTTGTTTGAGATAACCATATCATGGTAGTCTTCCCTCTTGGACCATTTGGTGGACAGAATGCGCAGCCGGGGTAGTAGAGTAATATGAGATTTCCCGTCTTCGTCTGGACTCCGTAGCTCAGCTGTCAGAGCACATGTCGCTGGTTCTATCTCAGCTGAAAACCATACTTTTTACAAGTGAATCTCTTCGTGAGTGACAACTTTTCCGTACCATTCTTCAGCAATAAACTGCTGTTTGGACATATTGAATTGTTATGATCAGTTGCTAGTTTGATAGAAAACTGACAAAAAAAAGATAACGGTGATGTGACTGTGCTGTTCACTTAACAATAACTTGGCCTAGGGGGATTGAAGATAACTATCAGCTGCTTAACTGATGAAAGCAATGTCCGTTTTTTGGGTTGCGGCACTTGTGATTTACATAAACTGTGATTAGAGGTGTGTGTTAGAAAGGCTACTCACCAGCCGAGATCAGCGGTGTTTAATTGACTGTTATGTGACTGACTTGTCAACATGGCAAGTATAGCTATCGTAACGGAGTCCTGAATGTTGCATGAAAACTGTGCTGTAGATGTCGCCTTACCATCGCTGTTAAATTTGTTTATGTACTTAAATGTCGCACGCGTCAGTTTACATATGTAAAGGCTTCGCTAGAAATTGCGTTCCATCTTCACCCCTCTTTTACCCATAGACTATGGCATATTTTTTGCCATTGGTTGCATAACGGTTTTGTGTCAGTGTTGAACACCGATGTATTGTTGTCTACGATACTGGTAGCCAGTTAACCAGTTTGTACAATTGCTACTCCGTTCATTATTTATCGTTTGACGCAGATCAAAGTCCGTCCACTCTCCAAGTATTTTGGTCGCAGATAGTCACAAATCCTCCTCCGCTCGATCGCACAAGACTTATCCAGCATCTAGTTCCGGTTCACCGTCCACTTCCCTTTCTCCGTTCAACGATCGCTCAATTCATGGGCCTCCTTCTCGCCGTCGTCCCTATCCTCTTCCTATGGACGATCGACCTGCACCAGCCAATATCACAGCCCCCGCCACATGCGCTTCATCGACAAACACCACCTCATCAGTGGTGTCTACTTCTACGCCAGGTTTACCAGCCAGCTCGCCCAGCTCGGGTAGCTCACATTCCCTAGTGATTGGCTACTATCTGGGTGAAGATCCGGTTCCGTATCGAAGTGTCTGGCCGTCGGCCGAGATCACTCTGGGACAGTTCAAACAACTGATTCCGAAGAAGAAAGGCTCATTTCGGTGCGTGGTGTACGATACATACACTTCGTTTTACCTGATGTGTGTTCGTCTAATACTGATTGCGCGGAGATTCGGATAGATGGAAGTTGCATGATTTTTATTTTTGTTGTAGTATACTACTTGCAAGTAAGCGTATTTTTATCGTGAAATCATGACTACGCCCGCAGTCAAACTGTCGACCGTTGCCTGCGTTCGCCAGGTTGTCACGTCTAAGTGGCAAATTGGTTATCGAATATATGACCTGTTGTAATGACATTCGGTGAAGCGTTCATGATAACCCCACCGCCTTCCATCTGCGAGCCATCAAATTTCGACACGTGCGCATCATTCTGAGCGACTAGGTACATATAGGCTTTCAGCTTTAGCTCGTCTGGTTGACCTGAACTTGCGCTTTTTTTTAAAGATTCTGCAGTCATAATGAAGTTCGAGACCTAAGTTCGTTTGCGCATATCGTTTTTTATCTGTCCTTGTATAGTTCACGCATTTCCTGTCATATCTCTGTACTGCTTTCTACTCCCGTAGCTACTTCTTCAAGAAGTTTTCCAACGAGTTCGGTTCCGGTGTCGTGCACCAGGAGATTACCAACGACAATTGTGTTCTTCCACTGTGGGAAGGAAAGGTGGTGGCCAAAGTCGAACGTATTGACTGACATGATCAGTGTCATAGGTCCGATCTCTATTCGTAGAATACCCGAGTCGATATCTTGGCTCACTTGCTGCTCAAACACTGTTCGACATCTCCCTTACAGTTTGTGTCAATAAGCTATTTGTTCTTGTTTGGTCTGTATTAGCCGACACGGTTCCTCAACTTAGTTTTTGGTCCGCTTTCAGGGGATTCCGGCTGGCCGTGTATGCGCCTGTTTGTTGCTTTGCTTCTCATCACTGTGAGTATGTACTCCCACCTTCATCCCATCGCCTCTCCGATAACAGATGGTGCCTTAGTCATTTTTAAAAATCATTATTACATATACAGCAACTACTGTGGATACACATCACGAACCTCTTCAGCGCCTCAGTCACTGTGCAATCTTTCGGGCAAAACAGGGTCCTTCTTTTAATTCTGCTAC
This sequence comes from Paragonimus westermani, assembly GCA_008508345.1. Lineage (NCBI taxonomy): Eukaryota > Metazoa > Platyhelminthes > Trematoda > Plagiorchiida > Troglotrematidae > Paragonimus > Paragonimus westermani. The sequence continues at coordinate 40,066 of QNGE01002171.1, forward strand.
TTCATTGCCACCGTTTTTGGTTTTCGTCACCACGCCCTCAGCTTTGAGGATCAAACGCGCGCGCGTGCGCACGCACACATGCACGCACAACCGTTGTGTGTGTGTGGCCCTTAGTCCGTCCTGATTAGTTTTGCATTCTTCACGCGTGGTTTGCTTTGTCTCCGGCTTCCTCCGTTCGCCTTCGTTCTAATCGACCTCAGACTGATTATTACGTAACGTCAACAAACCGGTGCAAACTTGTCCCTGTTCTATACGTCATCCTTTTCAGTACCTTTTTATATCCCGGATCTCGGTGTGCACTTGTCAATCCGCACTGGCCTGCCGCGTTTTCTCGTTTTTACTGCATGCTTTCGGCGATTTGGTTAGCCCAAGTTTCGGTAATTTTTTGGATTTCGATAATGAACTTGAATGTCTTGTCTCTTCCCTTCTGCCTGTTATCCACACTGATCCATTGTCTCCTAATTTCTAGCGTTAGTTTTTTCTTTGCCGCGCTCGTCCCTTTCATTTCCACGGTGACTGACCCACTTACCGTTGTTTCTCTTGTTTTGTAATATTTATATTCGGCATCTTTTCCTCAAATAGGATCGATTTCGGTTCGTCTTATGTGCTTACTGTATGGTCTCCTCTTTCTACGTGATCATGCTGTTGTTTGTATGAATTTCGCATCTCCCTAATGGGTATCTGTTCCACCATCTGTTTTGTCTTTGGTAAAATGTGCTATTAACCCCTCAACCTGTGTGACGCCGTGCGCGCGTTTCTTCCGTTCACCATTCCCCCAACTGCTTGATAGACCACATTTGATAAGACAGTAAGCGAATGAACCAGTCATTTATTCTCACTCGGCTTTAGGAGGGTTCCGCTGGAAGTACCTCACGCGAAGTGAGTGGATAGCTACGTATAGGCCTTGCATTTCGGTAAGTTACCCCAAACCGCTGTTTTATTCAGTGAAATTCGAAGCTCGGCGTCAGCAAACTGAAGAACAATGTTTTTTTAAGTTAAACATTCCTCTCTCTCTGTAACGAGAAGTTGCTTATCTCTTTGGTGCTCCGAGGAGACAGCAATTTAGATCCGGATGCATCTGACTGGCATTATCTGTTAGACGTACTTACGTACAATACACCGGAAGGAGCACATAGCGGAGAGGGCTTTGATACCGATACGGTCTATTGAGTGCCTACAGATATAGCAGCTTACTGCAACAGTTGCTTGAGGTCCGTGTGTCAAAAGGAACTAGCAACCAATTTTGAATATCTTAGTGTTTTGGCGGACCGAACTGTACGCGATGCAATTCATCAACAATATAGACAACAATACAGCAGTGACTTTCACTGATGTTTGCCTGTCATGCAATCATGAATAAAAAAGCAGAAGTTGTAAAGGAATAGAAGAAAAAGAACAGAAAGGACGGGAAAGTGGGATAACTACTGATAATAGATAAGTCTACACTCAAGTATCTGACGTCGATTTGCCTACACCTTGCAAACAAACAACCCAGCTATAAATGGAACTAAGATGACATCAACTTCCTTAAGGCTTTTACTAATCCACGTCGTTAAACGCGTTTACCTCACAGACAAATCGGCCAAACAACAACATTCACGCCACTGAGCCGAATTAGCCACCATCTCACCTAAAATCTCCAGCCATCGACCACTCTGTTAGTCGCGGGGTCCCCAGGCAGGAGAGCGAATCCGACCTACAGTGGTCAGCCCCTTGGTGAACAACTTCATTTCTTTACTCCAAGCCATCATCTGTCCACGTCGCACCAAACGCCAGCCGGCCGCTGCATCAACAGAGTACTTGGTGTGGCGGGCGACTGGCTGGCGTCCACACTACATGGACTAGCTATTTTACGTAACGTAGAGACGGATCAAGAGAACGCACTTGGCAGTCACTACCAAATACCTGCTTCCTAACCTCTTGGTTGATTGAAAGTCGGTGTGTCCAATGCGAGCAGTGTGCGTAATCGCAGCACATTTAATGAAACACTTTGAGGCAGCAAAACACATTCCGGAATATCTAGCAGAGTGCGAAATGGCTTTTAACATTGTTAGTGCTTCTTGGAGATTGACAAACAACACCTTGTCATTAGCGTGATCAAAATCAATCTTCTACCATGTCAGCATCATGTGAATGCCGCAGACAGTGCTCCATTATTTCGTCTACGGCAAATTTAAACGAAAATGCCGAAAGTGGACAGTATTTAAGTATGCCGCTTCTCGTGCTGGAACTTCGAAACGGTTCGCCGTAAACCCTAACCTTAGCTGAAATGTCGGAATAAAACGCCGACACTATGTTCACGTATTTGATCAGTACAATCGCGTGTTAAAGCGTCTTTAAAATAACCAGTCGATCCACTGAGTTGAACACACCCTTCCAGTTAAGAAGTACGGTAATTTTTGGTCGCTGGTGCACATGACGCTGCCCCAGAATTTGGCGGAGTGAAAATTCGGTCAATACATCCTCGTCCACGCCGATTCCTTACTCGTTCTCTCTTCACGTTTACAGTGAGTCGACGAAGTACAGTGGATGCCAGAACCCTAGTAATGACTGGGGTCAAACCATTTCCTCTGGTTTTCGCAAGGGCTCAGGATACTTCTTGGATATGTGAGCTGTTTTCGAATGACTTCAGCAAAGGGAATGAATCAATTACATATTTTTGTCTCGCTTATCAAAATAAGCATTTTTTGCGGTCGGGTCTTGTGCTTCCGATAGATGGTGCAACCCAATTTTTCGGATCAGTAGAATGCCTGGGGTTCCAGCTGTGAGCTACGAAGAATTTGCTGAATAAGCAGTTTCCTTCTCTCAAGTAACAAGCTATCATAAATTGCTAGTTCAATGCGAAACGCAAGAATGAAGTTAGTTCGCGCTATCCGTTTAACATCGCTTGGTGATGCAATCTACAGCGTGTCATCTGCTGTATTCTGCTGACTTACCTCCTGGAGATATTCGGTGTCTGGGACTTTCTGAACCGTGTTAACCTCTGTCGGTTCCACTTAGCCTAATGCAGGTTACAGCTAATATGCAAGAAGCACTGCAAGCAACTCATTTTTGCTCTTGGTCAGTAGACCAACTCAAATTAGCGGGACATTTGCTACAGCTCGTACAACACAACCTAAAGCAGCTTACTAACAATGCGAACGACTGTCTGACGGTCGTAGTATCACTCGTTTTCCTGCCTCAGGTACTGCTCCAGAATGTGAATGGTTATGAACATTTCTTCTCCTGTTTCTGCCAGTGATTGATCACGAGACTTCAAAGGTCCTTTTGTGCCGCACGAAGACTACGCTTGGCCCAATCTGACTGCTGTCGCGTTTCGCTGCTTTTGGTTGCATATCCGAAATTATTTGCCAAAAGACAAATGGCCAAACAATTTACGTGAAATGTTAGCTGAAACAAGCTTTCTCTGAAATAAACGAAAATGTTAGTTTTACAGAAGTCTTCCCAGCAGTCCCGTTATGTTTGACAGCCAAAGTACAATTGAGGACCACAATCTTAGTGGATTGTACCGAATCTACCGAAAAGAGTGCGACGGTGCAAGCGTATAGAAGGTTGCTAGCTAAACTGCCCCTCACGGACTTAACTTTTTGGACTGATGATGGATGAATGTGTCATCTGCCCCGGTGATAGGTTCACTGACAGACGGTCGTCTGGGTTCAGTAGAACCAGTAAGTCCGGAGTGTGCCAACATTCTCGGAAGCTAAACCGACTTCCATCCTTTTAATTTTCGCCATTAGTTAATCATCATGATTGGCGGTCAGACTACGCTTCCGCTCGCTTCGGTTATCCCTTCTAAACCTGTTATATGAACTGCCAGAAGGAATGTTCCTTTCACTATCTAACAACTTCAGGGATTTCTCTGAGGTCCAATGAACCACCGTACCGCATGCTACAGTACCTGGTTCATCAGTAGCATGTGAGATCTCGGTCCAGCAGCTATTGGGATCTTCAGAGTGAGAACTGCTCAGCTCGCTTTCTTGGTTATTTGGGTACTTATGTTTTACCGATGGTATAGCCACTTTCTCAACAGCTATCCGTTGTCGGTGGGGTCGTTTTCTCGCAAAAACAATAACAAAACGGTAAAGTACCAACGCAAGATCTGATTTCAACGATAAGTTCCAGTAAGAATGACAGTTCTGAATGGAGCCCTGCTACCTACAACTAATAGCTATGTGGTCTATCTGAGACAGTCTGATTCGGAACTGGTGGGCGTCAATTATAACGATGACGCGCACCATGTCTAATATTAGGGCTGGCTGGAAACAGCCCATGTCCAGCGCACAATAGCAACAGATGTCCGCCACTTTCCGAGCGATGTGATACTATCCCGAACCTGTCAGTGAAATGAGACCCGGCCCCACCAAGGTGACCGAATTGGGCATCCATATCCCTGGCCAAAATTACTATATGAGAACCACGTGTCGACCGAAGACGGATGGCCGGATCGGAGCAAAAGGTAACCTTGACGCTGAAATCATTAGAGCCAGTTGGAATGTAAACGGACACTGAAAAGATTTCTGTGGATTTCACATCGAGAGCTGGCCTCAATAGATTCCGGCAAGCGAGCAGCACAAGTTCTAGGGAATCCAATTTACCAATGTGGTTGTCATGCTGAGAACGTTACCTATTCCAGCTTGACTGATAGCGGCGTCCTTCGAGGCACTTAATGCGTACAACCAGAGTCGAGTTGACAGTGAGTATGCCGTTAGTTCCATACGTTGGCTACTCTCCTGGATTGTAGTCTCTGAAATGTGACACATTTGCATTTAACGAATCTTACACTGGTACAAGAACGGGCTGTTAGCTTATGTATTTTAGAGTGCAAACGCTGAAATCACCTATGACAATTTAAATTTTAGGTCTAATCAAAGTACGTGGGAGGCCTGAGATTGAATGATAGGAGACTAGACTTATTGACAGTGTTAATGTGACTAGCTATATTTATTGTGCGATCTGCAGAGTAATTACCAGAACTAAAGGCTGGGAGGGGCATGGGAGCTAAGTTTGATAGAACAATGGGAGAGGGGTCAGCAGCTTATCCACCCTGCTGTATGTAGCGGATAGGGCGATCCGGTTTACACTGCTAGACGGCCGGTATAGTGTGGAAATACTGGTGACTGTTCATGGTTTTATGTGGGATAAGTTACTGCAAGGACACTGAGATCGAGACAGGAGAACGATTGGGGTCCTCAACCAAAGCCTTTGGCTCAAAAAGCTATACCACAAGGGAGCGGGTGGATGGCAATGGGGGAGAACAAGTACTTCTTTCAGAAATAGGTGCCAGTCTTCTTTCGACCCTTAACCTGGAGGATCTGAGGACTGTGGTTTATCAGACCGTCTACTAACATGCCTGGTACGAATGACTGTCTATATGATCGTCACGCTATTTAGTTTAGCGCAATAGATGATCGAGATGCGCAAGCCGTCTCACCACATCAAGATCCGGTCTGGTTGTGGCGCCATCACTAAGCGTCAACGAGAAACTGGGGGACTGTGTAACCGCGGTCTTCGTGAATCGGCTTCCATTTTCTCACACTCGTCCATCCTTTCACCTTACTAATCTTGTTATAGTCAAACACTTCTCATCTCTTAAGCTTGCCAACTGCTCTTCGATTTGCAACTTATTGTGATGGAGTGCAGCCAATCGTGTACGCCATATCTGCATTGGCCAATCAGATTGTTCGACATTGACCTATATCCATAGTATCCATAACAGACTAGATGAGATGTTGTGCGTGGTGTAGTGAATACGCATCTTGCTCTGAACCTAACATATATATATATATATATAACAGATGAAGAACCCAGACTAGATGGATGTGAGCCCAATGGCGGGATTGAATCTCCGACCACCGCCCCAGCTGAACACGAATGAGGATGAAGGACTTCCAGAAAGATTGGAAATGTGGAAGTTGCAATTTCAAGATTTCCGCACGCTAGCTCGACTGCCGTCAGCCGAGAAAGAGTTTCGAATGGCGATATTTCGACGTGCCATGGGAGAGCAGGCCGTCCGCTGCATTAACACGTTTCAGTATGAGGCAGACGAAGACCCAGAAGACTGGGAACACGTGATGAAGAAATTAGAATGTTATTGTTTGGGATTTACGACCGACACTTTTGAGAAATATAAATTTAATTGCCGCGTCCAAGAACCTGGGGAATCCGTAGATCAATTTGTTCAGGCTCTGAGATCCATGGCCACAACCTGCGGTTTCTGTAACTGCATGCATGACAAACTGATCACAGATAGGTTAATTATCGGAATGAGAAACGGCAATTTGACCAAGAGAATGTTGAGGGATCCTCAGTTGACGCTCAAACAATGCACTGACATGTGTCGAAGTGAAGAGGCAGCCGACAGAAAGGCCGAAGCCCTCAAAATTCACTCGACAGAGGATGTCAATCGCGTGATGGTCAAAGAACCAAGAAACCCTCCAGCAGGCTGCACTTTCTGCGGAAGAACCCATGGCTTCAAGAAAGAACAATGTCCAGCCTGGCGGAAAATTTGCACAAAGTGCGGTAAAGCGAATCACTTCTCTGTTTGCTGCAAGAGTGGTCCAGGTGTGACAAAGGCAACTCAGCCTAGAAGGTACTCAGTGTGTGCGGTTGGAGTGAACGAACCGCACCAGGGTATACGATCTGCCGAAATTGAACTGAATGGGATAACAATAAACTTCCAGGTGGACTCAGGTGCAGGTGTCAATCTCGTCCCTCGGTCCTGCGTCCCAAACGAACCACTGACGAATACGAACCTCGTGCTTCAGATGTGGAATGGAACAACGGTGACACCTACAGGGAAGTTTACAGCAATCTTACGCAACCCTAATAATGACAAACGTATCGAACAAGTTTTGTTTGTGGTCAAAGAAAATTTCCCACCCCTTCTTGGAATTGAAGCAATCGAAGCGCTGGAATTGGTAACATTTAACTGGGTACATAACGTAACCTCGCCATTGACCAACATGTGTCTAAAATACTCCAGTGTTTTTGATGGTACTTTGGGAACCTTTCCAGGAGTCTGTAAATTGAGCATCGATTCAGACGCGAAACCAGTCGTGTTACCCATTCGTCGTTTGCCACTTTCCGTAAAAGAGACATTTGAAAAGGAACTCATACGGCTGACAGATCTAGGAGTAATACAGCAAGTAGACGAGCCAACCGATTGGGTTAGTCAGGTCGCTATAGCCAGCAAGAAATCCGGCGAATTGAGAATTTGCATCGACCCGAAACCATTAAACGCAGCATTAAGAAGGGAGTATTTTCGACTTCCCTTATTGGAAGACATTCTTCCTCAGCTAACCGGCGCTTGTTTTTTTACCAAGGTAGATTTGTCCTCTGCTTTCTGGCATGTAAAACTGGACGAACAGTCCAGTTTGTTAACGACATTTGGGACACCTTTTGGTCGTTTCCGTTGGCTTCGTCTACCGTTCGGATTGAAAGTCTCCAGCGAAATATTCCAAAAACGACTAATCCAAGCGATTGAGAACCTACCCGGTGTCATGTGCATAGCTGACGATGTTTTGATCCACGGTCGTACCAAAGTCGAACACGACAAAAATCTGGAACTCTTTTTAGCTAGATGCCAACGGGTTGGCATCAAGCTCAAACAAGAGAAAATCGAATATTGTACCAACGAGGTTACTTTCCATGGACACGTTTTATCCAGAGAAGGAATCAAGCCGGATCCAGCAAAAATCGGTGCAATAGTGAATATGGAACACCCAAGGGATGTGAAAGGTATTGCTCGTTTCAATGGAATGATTAACTACCTGAGTCGATTTCTGCCCTGTTTGGCTCAAATCATGGAGCCCATCAGGCTACTGACCCACAAGGATACGCCATGGGTGTGGGGAGAGGAACAGGAGCGGGCGTGGAAACATATCAAGCAACTAATCGTCAAAGCTCCTGTATTACGTTACTATGATTCACGTCTGCCGTTAGTGATACAATGTGACAGCAGCCAAAACGGGATTGGAGCAGTTCTCATGCAGAACGGACAGCCGATTGATTTCCGAAGTCGAACCATGAGTAGCGCCGAGACCCGATATGCACAAATCGAAAAGGAACTGCTGGCGGTGGTCTTTGCAATGGAAAAATTCAACGATTACACATTTGGGAGAAAAACTATCGTCCAAACCGACCATAAACCATTGACAACTATCGTAAAAAAGCCTCTGGATAAGGCGCCACGCCGTTTGCAGGCAATGCTGGTACGCCTACAGAAGTACAATTTCGAGATCGGATACACTCCTGGAAAGAACATGGTACTGGCGGATACACTATCGCGAGCCCCACTGGCAACAGAAGAAGACAACTGCACCGGATACGAACAAGTACACCTAACGCTCGCGGAATCAGACTCGCGGTTACCACGAATAAGGCAGACGTTTGCCGATGACGAAGAGATGGAGAAGCTCGAAGAGCAAATCAGAAACGGCTGGCCCAACAACGCACGACAAGTGAGTGAAATCATTCGTCCTTATTTCAAGGTCCGGGATGAATTGACCACAGAAAAACGGTCTTGTGTTCCGTGGAGAACGTTTGATTATTCCCCGAGCTGCCAGAAAACTCACTACGCAAGAAATGCACCGTTCGCACCTCGATGTGCGTAGTTGTATGAGACGCACTAAGGATACCGTATACTGGCCAGGCATGACTAGTCATATCAAGGATTTTGTTTCAACTTGTATGGTCTGCATGCAGTACGGGACTCGACAGTCAAAGGAGCCCATGGTGTGCCGCTCAGTCCCCAAGCGACCGTGACAACACGTAGCGGTTGATCTATTCTCGCATGCAGACAAGTCATATCTACTTTTGGTGGACTATTTCAGCGACTTTTTTGGACCTGAGAAGTTAAATTCTACATCAGCCGAGGAGGTGATCGGCAGGTTGAAAGCCCAGTTTGCAAGATATGACATTACAGAGTGTGTGAGATCAGATGGTGGTCCACAATTTTCAGCACAACAGTTTGCTGAGTTTGCCGAAAAATGACGGTTTAAACACGAAGTCTCTAGTCCACACCACAGTCAGTCTAATGGCAAAGCGGAATCTCCTGTGAAGGAGGCAAAGAAAATAATGAAGAAATGATTAACGGCCAAAGAAGACGCCTATCTGGCACTGCTAGAACACAGAAACACCCCGTCAGCAAATATAGATTTGAGTCTGGCTCAACGGCTCATGGGAAGAAGAACGAGAGCTCGAATACCACTAGTTAAAGATCGTCTAGCTCTGACAGATGGGCCCCAGGGATTGCGGAAGGACAAGACGGTGAGCGTTCTTATGTGGTACGCACAAATCACGGGACATTAGGGAAGAACAGAGTGCCTCTACGGAAACAGAAAATGATGAACACACGTTCCGGAGCAGCTGAATCCAGTTCCACTGATGAGAACGAGTTCGTTCTACGAAACGGAAGAATACCGAAGATTCTTTAAATAAGGAAGAATGTGGTGGAGTGCAGCCAGTTGTGTACGCCATATCTGCATTGGCCAATCAGATTGTTCGACATTGACCTATATCTATAGTATCCATACCAGACTAGAGGAGATGTGCGTGGTGTAGTGAGTACACATCTTGCTCTGAACCTGACTTGTTTTACACTTATAACCGGTATATTTTGGGATTTTTGTATGCCGCTCATGTGTTCGCGAAAACCCAATAGTGATATGATATCCTGAGGCCGTTATATCCATAAGCCATAGATCTGCCGTTTTCAGGCGCGCTAATCCTATGGCTTATGAGCAGGTTATATCAATTTTTGCTAATTAAGTGATTGCACTCCAACGATCTGTCATTACACTGCAGTATTTGGGCTCAACGAATTACTTTCAGAATCATTCGAGAAGATCGTTTTCCCAACTGAATACACACCCCATTTTTATCGTTTGCTGATCTGGTTTTCTTTTGATTGCTAACATTAGACTCGCAAAAACGTTTTCTGGTAACCCTGTCTGTCAGGACAAAAATGTGTCGACAGCTCACTAGTCGAAAACCAACACATCTTGACAACTAATGAAAGTAAAGCGCTGAAAACACTTAGGAAGAACGACCAAATTGTCATTCTAATTACAAACAAGGACAATGTCATAGCTATATTGAACAAACAGGATTATAATGACAAAGTGAACGACCTTCCAAAACTCCCACAAAGTATGTGCACGTCACAGGAGAACGTACGATAAGTCTGTGGGCTCGAATCACCAAAACTATGACAGTTCTCAAGAAAAAGAAATCACTCACAGAGGAACATGCCAAACACCTTAGACCAATTGAGGGACCAGTGCCAGGATTATGCGGGCTATCGAAGGTTGACAAGAATCAAATACCACGACGCAAACAGTTCAGTAGATTTCCTTAGACAGATTAAGGGCCTGTAATAGGAAGAAGATGATTAACTGGTTCTCTTCGATGTTACGTCACTTTTCACTAACATACCGAAGGAACTTGCGATGGAAAGTCTGAAGCACGTTATAAGTGAAGACAACAGCCTCCGCAATAGGAGGGATCTTTCTCCAAAGGAATTGATTCAGTTAGCAGAGCTCTGCATGGAAACTTACCTACAATTTGACGGCCGAGTCTACTTGTAGAAGAGAAGCACACCGATGGGCTCACCTATATCGGGATTACTTGCAGATGCCGTAATGAAACACCTGGAATCTGAAGTCTTTCAGACATTGAAACCTAAGATGCGGCTTCGATATACGGATGACACATTTGTTGTTTTACCTTGGACTCAGCTTGACTAGTTCCACAGCTGTCTGAATAACGTAATAGACGAGATAAACTTTACACCCGAAGAAGAAGAGAACCAACGCCTGGCGTTTCTCGATGTATTGCTCATAAGACGACCTGATGGCAAGCTTGAAACCACTGTCTATCGTAAACCGACAACAACTGATGTCATTCTCAGATTCGATAGTAATCATCCAGCATGTCAACTCAAAAGCTGCGTGCGAACACTATTTCGACGTGCAGACACGCACTGTAGCTCGCCCGAACTCAAAAGACAAGAACAAAAACATCTGTTCAAACTGTTCGCTTCCATTGGCTGCCCCAGTAGTTTCATAAAGTCATCTATTAGAGGGTCCACAAGAAGTGAAGGTGCAGATCCGAAAACACGAGTGACTGCCATATATTCACGGCACATGTGAAGCAGTACAAAGGCTGCTCCAACCACTAGGCATCCACACATCACACAAGCCAAACTCAACACTCCTTTCGGCTGTGATGAACGCTAAGGATCGTGTAGAACCACACGAACAGTCTGGTGTGGTCTACGCAATTCCATGCCTTGGGTGTGACCAACAGCTGCACGTACGCCTGCACGAACACAAATTAGCAATGCGACGAGCCGACTCTAGCTCACAACTGTGGTACCACTGCGCGGACACAGGCCACGAGGTCAACATAGACTATGCAAAAATTGTCGTGCGGGCAAAAGTGAAAGTGGGACGGCTTGTACAGGGAATTTGTTCAATCGACACGTCGACATTGACAGCCACTACGCCAGCATCGTTGATGGTGAAACGAAAAACGAGCGAACACAGGCGGACAAGCGGACACGGTGAGCGGCAGTACAATCTCATTCCGACACATTCATTTGTTTGATAACGGATCCTAGTGTGAATTTGAAACGTCACAATAAACCGTTCACCACTCTGTGTGTGCCCCCTATTTCGATTACTTCAAATATGTATATATTTCATTCTTGCCTTTTGGTAAGTCAAGAGTATGAATAATCGACGACAAATACTGTTTTTTTAAAATGAATGTACTCTAGTTTTTAGCTCGCTGAAAGTTGGATGGCGTGCGGCAATGACACGGTCCACTTTTCCTTGCACCCGTCTGTCGTCATCGGGATATTGTGCCTACAACAATTTACCTCATATTCGTCGTGCTACTCAACAAGATACAGCACTTCAAAGCGAACGCCTGCGTGAGCCTTCGTTCCAGTAGTCAGCCATAGGCGCATATCATTTCGAGTGGCGTACTGTTGTTCAGTTTACTCAAAACGGGCTGCAGAAGTTCGGAAAAGTTCACGAACCACACCATGGTGGTATTTATCATCGTTTGTATCATAATACTGTAACTTCTGAATGTAAAACAGATTGCTGCCTTGTACCCCTGAATACCCAATCTGAAAAGTCTACGTCATAATAGCAAAGTAAATTGACTCTCTTTAAGCAACTTACGTCATGACAACTGAAAGCTAACCAAGCATGTTATGGCAACAGAATGCTACTCTCAAAAGTTCCGATGAATTGGGCTTTGTTCCAAGTATCATATTGAGCTTTCCTCACGTAGAAAAACTTGATTCCCGTGTAAAGTTCAGTCATGATACGGTTGTATTGTTCCTCCGCTAAACTAAGACTCTGTGGCGTCTTTATTTCGCGAGCGTAGGTGCTTGTGAATGTTACCTGTAAAAATCACCACCTGACAGATAGTCTGTTTGGGAAAACATGCATCACTAGATACCTGCATCAATGTGTTGCCCTCACAAGGAATAACTCGAAAATCAAAGTGTAAGAGACGTAGATAGGTCGGCTAGCGAGATAACTGCTATATTTCTCCTTCACGAGAAAATGCACGTGCAATTCAAAGAAACTCTTTTTGGAGGTAAACCTTCTCCCGCTTCTAGCTTTATCACCTGCTGAGAATCGTGACCACGGTAAGCGGAATTCAAGCTGAAAATCCTTGTGATACTTATCGAATTCGCTGGTGTCACATCGATAGATCATTTGAAAATCTCTGAACAAAGTGTGCTGAGAAATATTACATTATTCTATCCATAGTATCTGGAAGCAACATTTTGTTACGAGGCAGTTTATTTTGATCAGCTGGCTTTCGAAACTTAGTTATTCAACCTATGGTAGTGTGAATAACAAGAGATAGCAATTAACAGCGCTTTGATTACGAATCTGCCTGCATCGGTGTAATTTCCCCCCTGTTTGTATACCTTTTTCCCCACTTAGTATTCCATGATTTTATTTTTCTTCCCAGTTGTAATGGCACATTTGCTAATTCGTGTGATGATTACACGTTGTATGCGTAATGGTATGAAAACAGTGAACTCTATACACATCAGAGAGAGATTCTCAGAATGAGTTTTTCCTACCGTAGCCCCAAATGCCAACAGTTTGTGAAGCCAACAAAACAGAAGGAGAAGGCTGACCTTCAATAAAGAGTCTTCTTTGGCTTGCACATGCACCCGTAGATGGTGTTCCTCCAAGTTAAGTAGGACTTTAGAACGATTGTTGTTCTCTACATTGAGCGTTCACGTTCCACAGTTATATATATATATATAACCAATAAATACTCATCATTCTGTGTTCACCTTTTGCATCTTGTCATGATATTATCCGAGCTGCAGACATTCTCAACAATTAAGCATGAGAACCACAAAGTAGCCAACAAGATTTGTTTTCAGTGTTTGGTCAATAAATATGAAAACGGTGACTAGGGTGGGTCAGAAAAACGGTCAACAGAGGTTATGGACGGATTGTTCATTACCAATCCCACAACCACTGTTCCAAACCGTGTGCTTGATTGCTTGTGGTCAGGGAAGATTGTGTCCGCACGAACTTCCTCTGATCGCAAAGTTCAGGGTTGCGTAATCGGGTACTAATGAGCTCGGCAACGGTCAACATTCGGATTCTCACCAGTTTTGGTCGATTGCTTGGCACTCGGTGGACAATCTAAAAAGCATCTTGATTACTGACAGAATGGCTGGAGTCGGTCAAATGAACAACAGTCGCGCTTGAAACCGTTTTAATCACACCACTGTTCAACAATGCAGGATGATGTGGATGCAATCTGCCTTGTAGCACGACCAACGTATGTTGATCGTCACGAGCAACACATGAATACGCACAACAGCTGTTTGTAGAACACGGAAGTTTGTCTTTGAATTGTGACATGATAACGGGTGTTGAACGGAAACCCACGCGCAAATGATCGGCAAGGTAGGTTGTGTCGGCTGACTTTCTGAGCTTTCTCGCGATAACTTCGCCCATGGGATCTCCCTGGAACAGAAGACTAATAAACGCAGTTTGCTTATTCACACAGGGTGGCTTAATTGTCCACTCTACCGCCTGCATCACCTTCTGAATGAAACGCAGTGGGTAGCGTGAACACTTGCAGGAAATCTAGCCCAGGTTTTCAGACATCGTGTGAAGTTTCGCTCTTGATTTAGGGAAATAAAACTGTCATATTGAAAGTACTGGCCACTGCAAGTCTGTTTACTGGACGCATTCGGTCGGATTCAACCATCTCTTCTTATTATGCCAACATCCAAAAATTTGACCATTGTTCTCTGACTCCTTGGGAATTTAATACTGCTATGGGCTGAGTTAAAAGCTGCCATAACGCTGTTCATATTAGCATCCTTGTTGACGACGGAAAAAATATCATCAACGTACCGTTTGTAAGATGTAAATTGCTCAATGACCACACTCAATTGGTTAGTCTCCAGTTTGCACCTGAAAGCATCAGCTAACAGAAGACCTAGAGGCGAGCCCATTGCCACTTCCTCTCTGTCAGTAGATTGCAATGTTGAACAGAAACCGAACGTTGCTAGTTCAAAACATCAGCACTTCTCTCAGTTCGTCTTTTGGGATGCCCACATATTTGTTGTGCTCGATGTAATCGCATAAATAGTCAATTGTCTCTTGCAGAGGCACGTTCGTGATTAAAGAGGCAACATCGAACGAGAACATTCTTTGATTTAGGTTCAGGTCTTGGATTGCGTCAATGAAACGGAACGTATCCCGGAGACTGTCTTGGCAGCTCCAACCTGATGGGTTAGAACAGACCGGCGAGTCGTTTGGCCAGTGCATGATAAGGCTAGTTGCACATACCTAAAATCGGTCTCAAAGACAAGCCTGCTTTGTGCGCTTTGGGCAGACCGTATAACCTCTGTTGACCGTTTTTCTGACTCACCATAGTTACTGTCTTCATATTTATTGTGTTGTAATTAGCCTGATGATCAAACACAAAAAACAAATCGTGTTCGCTACTTTGTCGTTCTCATGACTTCAATGGGTATTTGGGAACTAAGCATGAGTGGGTTTTTCGACGACAAAGTTAGGGAAGTGGGTGGCCAATAAGCGGGCTAGGATAGGTCATTAAGTCCACGAAGGGATTAAGTTCACTGACAGTTGTTTCTGAACACAGAGAGCTGGCTTGAGTCGATTGATTGCGACTGTTTAAGCAAATCGTAAGGATCTTGGGTTAGAATGACGTAACAGGATTCTGAATGTACAAGATAGATCGATAGCGTGACCAGTGGTCAAAACGTGTGTAGCGACTGAGGAAACTGGCTGTTTACGCGTTTCAGCAACATCACCATGTTCTTCTGTACCCATTTAGGTAAATGTTCCTTCATTCTGGAGCCCATGCATCTCTCGGTTCTTCCTATACAGCTCTCTCCACAGTTACATACAAACTGGCAAACACAATATGAAGTGGCACCGATAGGCTGATCTCCTTTGATTGAAGGCACTGGTAAATTCGGAGTCCGAGCGATTACACGGAGTTCAGTTGCACTGAACGTTCGCTTAATTGAATTTCTCACTCGCTGTATTGTTTGATGCACGACATAATCACCCTTAAAAGGCAGCTCTATGTAGACCTCCTTCTCTAAAGTTACCATCTTTTTGGGTGGTACTTTTTGTCTACTGTGCGTCTCTGTGAAATTTCCGGGAAAACCATTCGATTGTAGGACAGAAGTAATCAGGTCTACTTCTTCCGCAAAGATGTGCGTACAGATTCGCATTGGTCGTGTGAGCACAGTACTAACTGGTATTCGTTCATGCTGGACCGGCGTGACGCTGCTGTAGATTAGGTGTTGACCGGACCAAGTGGGTATCCTACAGAGAGTTCTTCCAACCCAGCCATCCTCTCTCGACGACTTGTGAGTGTCAGGGCCGCCTGTGTGCCCCACACTCGTGTCAAGGCTCAAGGTGCGTTCTGATTGGCCGCGCCTCCAACGACCAGTGGCTCATTCGTTCACGCACCTAAAGATGACGCTACCGCTTGCACAAGGGACAGTACGGTATGTACTTCTACAGTGAATGTTAAAACAGTCTAAATTTACATTCGGGTGTTTTTGAACGTATAACGCTAATTTATGATGATTGAGCCAAGTTTATTCACATGTTAACCACACACCGGTAATTATTTCTGTCAAGAAACACTAATCTCCGAATATGACAAGATGCGTTAGTGGTTCAACTACCTAGGTACGGATTCGTTCCAAACCTGAGTCTAGGTTGGACCTTCTCGGAGAAAAACGTTCGATTGCGTACACGGGACCCACACATCGAACATCGGATGAATGTCAACGACTCACAAGATCACATTCACGCAAACACTCCGTTACGATTGTTTATCATGGGTTTAACGTCTTTCTACCTACATAGATGAGGTATCTTCTATGGTTCTTCCGTTTAACCCAAATACAGTTTGACATTTCAGCAGTTATCATCAACTACTGCTCCGGCCAACACGTGCGAACAGAGGGTTGGGAATTTCATAACAGAAATCCCCGGAGGCAATAACCTTTAGTTTCGCGGAACCCGATCATATACTTTTTTCGTCAGGTATCTAACCCAAGTGTTCCGTTGGAATTTTAAATCCTACATCCCACAAAAATAGCTCACTTCGGGTTTGTCTCTTCCTTATAAACGATTATGGTGGAAACCCGGAAAACTCCTTGTCTTGCGTTTATTTACAAACCCCATGTATTTTGTAAGACCATTCAACTGTTCTTAATTTGTAAATCTCAAATCCACCCCCTCTTAGAATACCGAATGTACACTCTCACTTTTCACAGTGTACATTCTGCCAACCCTCAACGCAAGACTTATCATCTTGGATCATTAGTTTAATACACACTTGCCTTGGTTGTTTGCTCTCTTTCCCACTGAAATTACCGCGATGAGTGCTCTTGGAAACTGACTAAAGATGCTGCCGTTCTTTCTACCGCTTCAGGCGTCAATCAGACGGTCGTATTAGACAAGGTTTTTAAACTGAACTTTACTCGTTCTTTGCAAGAACAACAAAACCGCAGTATGTTTTTTCGACTTTCTAACTTTTTAATGAGTTTTGCAAATTTTGCGCACCGAATTGACAAGCAGTTAACTACAGGTTAGTAATGAATTAAACAACATTTTCCTTATGTGTGGACAAATTTCGTATTTTGGTTCATCTCCCTGCAGATATACATATTGCCTGGTCAAACTCTAAGCGACCTTAAGCAGACACGTTGAAAAGTTCCCGAATGCTGCACGGGTTTCAGAAACGACTATACTGGTTGAAATCGCGCCGAACCACTCCCATCAATCCGGAAAAACTAGCTCGACTGATGTCAGCTCTAGAAGTCAGAAGTGGAATAAATTCTGCCATAAGAAGAGGAATTAGTAGTTTATTTTAAAAAAATATCATCAATAAATCAGTAAAGAAGGGCAGGGAGTAGTAATGAAGAATCGAACCCAGGCAATTAGCAGAAGTTGTGATATAATTTAACTGAGATCGAATACTGTGCGAGGTGATGATTTCACACAAGTTTAAAGAACTGTTCAACAAAATCTAATACAATAAAACGCAAATTAGAATATGCATGATTTGAACAGTGTTCCAAGAAAATTGTCAAGCATCGAAATAATGAGGGGGTGAATATACATAAAAGAAATTGATGAATAGAAGGCTCGATTCCGAAGACATTCTAGTCTCAATAAACACAGTATAAAAACAACAACAGACGTATAAAGTGGAGGTAACAGTGTTTGTGTTTAAAATTGATGAACCCCAGTTTAGTCACGTGCAACGTCGTTTTGAAATGCCCTCACTTCGATGGGATCATGCGAGGTTGACTGCTGAACAAAAGTAATGCAAAACTACTTTAAATAATGCAAGTAGTTAAGAAGTGTTCATGAAAGTGTGAACAAGAAATGAGGGCTCAATTCGTGGCGAGAACGCCCGATTCAGAGACCAACGGAACAGCTAGCGATTCCGACATTTAAAAAACGGCTCACCAGCTGATCAGACTGTATTGTCTCAAGTCGCCGGTCACCTTAACAGTGATGCAAACTATAAAAGACGAGAAAAAAACTGAAAAAAGAGTAGGTTTGCTCGACTTAGTTGCATCCAGCATGATGCGCGGGACGGTAAACGGCCAGGTTACATACGAACTATGCGACCCGACTATCACAGACTGTGCAATGGGATTATCTGACAGACTGATCGCTCATCTCGAGTGTTCCAGCATAAGTATTGGTGAACGGCCATGTTGCTCACGCGATCAGCCCTCTGGACGTGACCTAAGTGACGGAGACAACGATAGTCAGAAACAACAAGATTGTCTGTATCTTCGTCACGAACGAGCGAAGTTTTTGGAACATGGAACAACAAAATTCACACAAGCATTATATACACCTCCTCCCGGTGATAATCGAAGGTCTATTCGATGCTACGGACGATGTATTCAGATAGATTTTCGGGCCAACCCATCGGCACGATGTCCATCTGGAACTTAATCAATTCCCGGCTACTCATAAGTATTCGGGACTACGGTTAAACAGAACGACAAATATTTCGGGTGCATGGGTAGGATTGGCTATAGCACGTTAAAATATCGGATGGTGTTTATGACCAGACGGCTGGGTAGTCTGCTCAAGATGTACATTAATCATCTACTGGACTGCACTTTCCGCATACTAGTTTAAGGTACGAAGTGAACGGATGGTAGACTGGTGTAGAGAAACGAGGCCATACGCCAAGGAGTTGATCATTGTGGGTAGAGTTCGGCTCCCTTACAACTCACAGAGTCAATGGCTAGAGAGTATAGGTGAGACGGTGGCTATTCACGTCAAGTGGCGTTCATGTTGTCGTCGAACTGTGGGCAATTAATGATGTGAAACAGTGTTCGTTTGTTTGTTTGTAAGGTTTATACACACTAGTGTTGAATGGTTAAGTAGGGATGTGATTGTTCTTTGGTCGTTCGGCCCAATTCCACTTTTGTTTTTCATAGCTCTCTTGTTCATTTCGTCCTGATTGTATGACAGGTAAACATCAGCCTAGAGTGTTAATGCAGTACTGCTTTTGATAATAACGACAATCGTTCAATCTCCGGAAAGTAAAACAAAAAAGCTGTACATCGACAGCGCCATCTGTACATCGGGAATTATTCAATTGATCGCAGTACTCAAAATAAAAAAACTTCTGAGAGTGTTTAATTGAGAAACGGAAAATCACATCTGTGAAATGTTCAAAAAATCAAGACAAATTTTTCGATTGGAATACTCAAGCGAACAGTTACTTACATCTGAGAGAATCAGGAAATCCCCTACAGATCACGAATGGGTATAATACACCGCCTGTACAACATCTCACAATGCCATCAAGCCGGATGTTGTCTACTGTTGACTGTTGAATTCCGTGCTCTCTCATTTCTGCTAAGGTCAATCCATCACTCGATCACCCTTGAACACGCCTGCGAGCTTGTGATGACCTGCTGCCAATCTTTCACAGAATGCAGTACTGATACCATCATGCTTGTATACGTCTTTGTAGCGTAAGAATGATCCTCAGCAAGGTAGTGAGCCACTAGCCAATTCACCGTACACCCAGCAGATTAGATCTTGTAAGCTGACATCGAAAATTAGGCTGAGGTAACGGGATTGGAACATGTTTATGCAACGTTTGATATGCGCATGGTGCCCAGACGTCGCTGCCGCACCGCCATCAGTCAGTATGGCTTTTTCTCATGCCCACACAGAGTCGGATCATTGCTGAGTCATATAGACAACGTGGAAGGCCTGTTCTCGAGGATGGATACGAGGTGGGTGAACTTCACAACTTCGTAGGTGAGTCCACCAACACGGTTAGCACAAATACCACCAACGAATTAGCTCTTAGGGCTTGTATTTTGTAAGTTAATATTCAACACAAAGTTGGCACATGCCAGTATGTGATCTATAAAAAGCATTCATCAAGTGCTTTCATGATGAACTAATAGGTACCGTAAATCATAACCGTTTAAATACGCTGTCAGTCACGTGACCACAATGACTGACACAGGCGCATACATCACAATGCATGAAAAGAAGAGGGCAACTGAGCCACAGTTAAGTTGTTTGCAGTCCGACGTCGTATTCAGTTGTTTTTTGAGAATCCACAACAGATGTAGCCATGTGACGACCCAAACCAGAACAACAGTCCAGTATACAAACCCACAATTGTGGTGTCATTGCCACTGGCAGCGGTCCGCAGTACATGTTTAAGAAGTGGGTCGAAGAGAATACCCAGTTTTTATTGAAAGCAAAATGGCCATACTGTTGGTATGAGCAATTTCATATCTTGCAAATTATAACGCGGGTGGGAACGTAGAACATGTATCAGATGTATGCAACATGAGAAGTGCACGAAGAAGTTTGAACAGATTTAGTTGAAGTTCGTCTGAAACGGAAACTACAAACTGAAAGCTTCTTTCCAAAAAAAGCTGTGTTGTCTTACGCTGCGCCCATGAACCGTTTTTGTTTAATTGAAAAGACTGAAGACACAATTGTGAAAGGAAAGTACGCTATGTTCGACTATCTCTCCGCATTACTGTTTAGGAAACAGAGAACAAAGAGCGGTATTCGTGGATAATTTTTTTGTCCTTGAAGTTAATGACGTCCACGACAGCTTGGGAGGTGAATTAATTGAACTTTAAAACGACGTTGTCTATGGAAGTGTCGTCTCTTAAGCCACTGCTAGTTCAGACTTTTGACTACAAATAACAGGAAGTTATCCGGCATTCCAAAAGGAATGTCTTTGAAGGCCCTTGCATGTTATCATTGTAAATCAGGCTTTTAAAAGTTAGTGCACAAACTAGAGTAAGGGAATGATGTAACTGGATGAGGGTCTGTGAACGTGTTGACTGACTATAAAGGAAAACGAGAGAACGGATAACAGCATGGCAAATGACTGAACAACAGATAATGAACAATGAATATCAGAGGAGAGCATTACACGGGATTTACCTGGAAGTTCTTAGCCAATTCAAAATCTTTAAACCGAGCCTCACTATATCGTACAATCCTAACACAAACATGGCCGCAAACTTTTTCGTATTTGTAGGATTTGCGGCCAGTAAAAAAGCGCGATCAGAAATAGATCAATCGGTCGAGAGGCAGAATGACACTGTTCAAGGTAATTCAAGGTTGACACTGTTAACAGCAGGAACCACGATATAAAAACAGATGTGTAATGAGATTGATCTGGGGGTGTTTTATCTGAGAGCTCAGAGCTCACGAAAAAACGGTTGCAAGGTAAACTGTAATCGACCGACGCCAGCCGTCATATGGTCAGCGAGACAAGTTGTTCGAAAGACGGTTGGATTTAAACAAGCGGACTGATTAGGCCACGGTCACCGAGGGTAATAACGAGCAGATGAATGAAAATGCCAAGCGCTTGTTGCCTAACAGCAACATAGTAGTCGGACACGCTACAGGATGCACAACATCCGAAACGACCTTTATTAACAAGGGTTCCGTACAGACTAATCTGATCTGTCCACTCGTTCGGTAAAGAGCCACAGTGTATTCATGTATGAAAATTGCTCAAACGGTAAACAACACTCTACGAAACACTTAAATTTACGTTGCGTTTTCTGCTGACATTTCGGTTTTTAAAAACGTTGTCATCAATGACACAAAGTGAATCACGATTTGCTCAATTTCAAAACAGGATGGGGAGCCATGTGTTAGAACAACGAAGCTTCGATTTAACAGTAAACTGGTGGCCCATGAATCACAAAGTAAATGATCTATGAATCAAACCCACGAAGTGAGTATTCCTTGCACCTAGTTCGTCAGACTTCAATTCCAGGCATCAATCAGATATCACTGAGATACAACGTCATGGGAGTGAGATCATACTAAGGATCACTTTCCTACATGGCCACTGGATTCACAGAGAGCGCATTAACCTGGTTTCCGTCGTTTACCTAATATTTTGTATGTCGCAGTTATCATATCTGATCAAATGGACATTATGAAGGATGTCTTCCAATTATCGAATTGCACATAGGTGCGCAGCTTGAGTTGACTATACGGTATCAGTCGACCTGGTTCAATTCGGTAGACAACCGGTTTTCATCAGAGCTCATCGCCAGAAGTGTACTCCCGTAGAGACAGCGCGTAGGGCACCTAATGTCGTGCTTCTGAAGTAGTGCGATTACTGCGAATTTCTAAACCGGACTGGACTACGTTACGGTTAATAGAAATCCGAATTCCAGTGATGATTTTACGTAGAACTGACAGATAATTAGATCCGAGGGCGGAAAGCTATTTACGGTAAGTGCGGTAATCAACAGTATTGCCTCAGTTAGCTTTGATGACTGTGAAACCTGGTCTGTTTTGGAACATCAACAACTGAGCTGAGGAACTCGTGTCTACCAAACAGTCATAAAATAATACCGATTCGTGACGAGCAGCTTCGGTCTTTCTCTGATCAGACGTTACGTTTACATTGTTAGAAGATACACTACATAAGCGGTTCGTTAGTTGCTTACACCCTCACATAAGAATTTCCCACTCAAAAATGAATACCCACATGAGAATTGTAAGCTGTTTACTTGTGTCCAACTGTCAATATATTCTCGTGTTTGGCACCTGCAAGACTAACCGGCCTGAAAGTAACCAGTGGCTGACTGAGTCAAAAAAGAAACACAATTTATGGGCACTTCAGGGGAAATGAAACTTAGAAAATTAGCATTTTGGGTTAATACTAGGTCTTCATTGGATAGTGTGGCTTGTCTAAGACCAGCGGTACAAAAGCGAAGGAATATTGCCTACCTAGTGGAGAGCGAACATAGGATACTACATGGTCAACGTACTGGTGAACAAATTAGCGTCCCGGATTCTTCGACTTCTTCTGCATAAGGAAGTGGACGGTGTTCAACATGATTCGGTGACGACCCTGAACCACTAGTCTGGCTAATAAACGAAACACTTGAAGAGCCAGTAGGAGCAATTGGCGTGTTGCAAACAGGTGGATTTGCAGGCACTGAGTCTCTAAGGGTTTGTGATGAGTGGTACTCAGGTCGCATGAGATCGCATCGCCTATACAGTGTCGAGCCAGTGACTTCGAAATCGTCACCTGCGCTGGCAGGGAACTGTGATCGATCGACTGACGTGTTGGAAGTCACAGTTGGGGTCCAACGGCCGAGTGCATATTGCAGAAGACGGTGACGATCTGGTCGACGATCATCCTGCCGGAACAATGGTGATCGACAACTGTATGGATGGTTTGCAATAAAGCGGAACAGCAGAGAGTGGTTTGAACGTCCTCCGGTATCACGCCGTTCCTGTCAGAAGGGTCATGTAGAAGCATAAACATCGTATGCGCGTAAAATAAAGAATACTGTAAATAGTTTTGGATAGATTGTAGTAAACAGTCCGTCTACAGCGAGACAAAAACACCACGTGAGAAAATTTGCGATATGAAAGCGTTTCGTGCAGTAGATCCAATGGGATGAAGATATGGTGGTTATTCTAATATATAAATATCGATGGTCGGATGATTCATTGCAAAATATGTAATCATATACATAAACAGATGATAGCCGTACTAACTGGTGCTATGGCTAGACCTACCGCCCACTGTGAGGTGAAAAAGAGTGCTTTATTGGGAAAATTAGCAGAAAGGGAACAAATAAAATCAATTGGGAGAGAAGTATGGTCAAAATGCGAACAAGTGCATATCACGTTTCCCAAACACAGACCAAAAGGAACCGCACACAAACATATCATACCCTTCTTATCACCGACAAAGTTGTACTAGGCCTCAATAGCTGGTGGATGATCGTTTTCGATGCCAATCACACGCACCATGTATAGAATTAATAAACGAAAGCAAACAAGATCGGCAAATGGCTCCATCAACACCGTCGACAGCAGAGCACCAGCAGTCGACAATGAACGTTCACTCATCATCATCACGATCATCACTGACAGCAATACATCAGTGGTTCTCACTGATGCTTAACAGTCACACAACCATGAAGTGAAAAGGGAACCCTGTACAGGAAGAGAGAAGAAATAAATGGAAGAGGGGAGGGGACTTGACTCCTAAAAACAGCCTCGTCTATATTCAAGCATTCCACATCAAGATGCCTTGCAGGCAAGCAACCGAGCTATAAATGAAAGTAAGGCGTCAGAAGCAAGACAGTTTCCCTTAAGGCTCTCGATGTCCCGCTTCGTAAAGTACACTTACTTCAAAGACAACTTGGCCAACATGATGGCATTTACACCGGATTAGCCATCATTTCACCCCGATGGCCCTAGCTAGGGAGAGGAAGCTATTTTGTGGTAGCTAGCCCCTTGATGAACAGCTTCATTTCTCTACGTAAGGTCACCATTTGTTCCTCTCGCGCGTTAAACCAGTCGACCACAGTGTCGGCAACGGTTGAAGGTTCCACATCGTACGAAAATGTGCACACACTGTCACCTTTAAGATCGTCAGGTGTCCGCTGAAACGTGACATAACGATCACACGTGGACTGGATGACTACTCGGCTGTTTGAACTTAGACAAGAGCAATCGAAGTTAGTAGAGTTAGAACGCGTAGTAGTGGTCGAACGCCATTACTACTAATAGGCTGCCGGAGAAGTAAGAAACCAGCGGAATGAAACACAGTCAAGGCGCTCCAATTGATGCTAACAACATGCAATCACAAACAAACAGTTGTGAAGTTTATGTGTGGTGCACTTCATCTCTCGGCTTTGCGCCATAGCTGAGTCAGAAAAAGGACAGTGACACCCTCGTGAATAAACTACCTGATATCTCACGTAATGTCTCTAGTCAGTTGTTTGCCGAACCATAAGGTCCCAAGCCTGAAAAAATCCTAAATGATAAGTGATCGCATTCAATATCGCTTGTGAAATTATCGACTGGTTACGTTTTTCCGTTTAGGTCAGTGAGCAAACAATTCGATAGAGAGGGAATTGTATAGTAGGCGGTATAGCTGATCGTTTTTCATGCTATTTCGGATCAGACTTAATAGGTTGCATGAATCAGCCACGTACACACTAAACAAAACACATTATCCTCATTCAAACTTAACATGGAAGAATTGGATATTGTCAGTGGAATTCCCGTAGGTATTATTCATGTTGATTTAAGTGATGAGCGATCACTGGATCAGTCAACACACCTCACATGACTTTAATTGGCTCGCCCAACATCGAAAACCAGCACAATGTTACAATCTTGTGAATAATTAAATGAGAAGTTTCAAAAACATTTCAAGTAGTTAGTACTGAGAGACTACTTGAAAGCCTGCACGAAGATGCATCCGTGGACCGTGGCACTATCACCCCATAGTACCCAGCCATTCTAACGGAAAAATATTGGGGGTAAGAGATGCTTTGAGCATTCACCACCTACTCAGGAAAGACAAGTTCGTCTGTTCAAGTTAGCCAAGCAGAAGCTCATACGTGCAGCAAATCAACATCACTCTCTATTGTGGGAGCGTTCATGCCATCAATGAGCGATTCACTATGCTCTTTCATCCAACGTCTTTAAATGGAAATACTAGTGAGGAATCCAGCTCCCACACTCCAATCAACCGCCAAATAGATGGTCAGTAGTTCAGGTGTGAAAGAACTGTGCCAAAGCAGGTGGATGAACACAGGTCATCCATAGGGTGGAAGCGTAAAGCGGCGAGAGTACGGATGACCGGAATTCATCACGCAAACAGAGTGAATGACACTATTTTATCTTGGTTATCAATAAATCCGCCTTGATTCCTCGATGACGCCACCTACTAAGTACGACTTGACGTGAATATCAACGCATATGTGACCTAACACATTTGACACCTTTAATCTTCAGCGGTAAAGTTGTGCAGCAGTGAAAAGGTTTGAAGTCAAGAATACGAACGGAAAATCGTGTTGACAATAGGGATGTCTCAAGTTGGTGAAAACTGTCTCGGCATTCTAAGGAGGGATCCCAACGTCAGCTCTCTCACGAACGTCAGTCATGACAACCTTTTAAATAGACGAATTGTTCCATAAACTACAAAACCACATTACTGAGTCTGAAACTAACTTCACACTTAAAAGATGTCGAGCACGTCTCAAAGGTACAGGGAGAGGAGAGCACTATTTCACACGGTAAGTTAGACACTGGCAAAGGCAACACTAAGTCATCATCATGACCTCGTTCGGTCATATTCTCACTCAGTAAGAGGCTGACGACCGAAGTTAGTGAGCGCAATACTTAGAGTAAAATGCTTAGAGTACTCTCAATACTTAGAGTATATACCTAGCTGCAAAATATCTGCCATCCGTCTGGATTCGAATCAACGACAGAAACAGCAAGCACAAACACCGCAAAGGCTCTACCAGATGAGCTACGAAACCATGCCGGGAGCTCAGAAACCTCACATTTAGACTCAGTTACCTGCCCAATCCACTGTGGAATACGGAATCATCCAAATGATCTGGCGGAATGATCGCCCAAGCAGGATTTCTTAGACAGTTTGTGTTGGAAACATTCAGCACCACGTTGGGTCTCATTTAAACTATTAAATCCGCCACACCATTTATAGGTAATATTATCTCGTCTATACGGAAAGTGAACAACAGGGACAGCGGGCGTCCTGGACAAGCATACTTCCGAAACGAACCGCAGTGTTAGCAACAGTAACAGAACGGAACATCTGTTGTATGTTTACATATAGTTCATCGGCCTGACCTCGAGTCTAAGCGGTTGGGAACGTTGTGATTAGTTTACCAAGAGTTAGAAGGACCATTCATCGGGAGTTACAGATGACTTCATTTCAGATTGTGGCAAATAGCAGATCTTCGATCAGTGCTCTCTTTGACAGGACACAAATTTGCATCATATTCTTAAAAACCTGCTTCTAATGCTAGAGTTGGGCGGAGTAGGAAGGATATGAGAACCTTGGTTGCGTCGGAAATTCCGCTACACTATCCTGAGGCTTCCACAGGTGCATTCGGTTTGTCTCTAATAAAAAAAGACTGTCAGACTTACTCCAGTTAGGAGGAACAATTCAGTCACCCACACCAGTTGGAATGGAAGAGCTAAAACCATTACCAACGGCTCAGAATCCTCGTTAAATGGTGGTAGCAAAAAGCCATCCGAGTCAGGAGTTTTAAATGTTTGGGGTCGCAGTGCAGTTTGGGAGTAAAATCATGGGAGTGTGCGGAGACCACATAATAATATAAGCAAGAAATTATCTGAGCTTTGCGTTGAAGTGGCCTGCTTCGCGTTCTTCTGGTCCACTGACTTCTCAGGACCAGCAGCATGCATAAGCGGAATCAATCTATTGACAATCCCTGAATTCAGTAGAGGTTAAAATGTTTTACAGTTAAGAACTCCGGGAGCAATGCAAATGAGATCAACAGCCCATCGGTTTGACCGAAGTCTAATTTGCTGTCAGCACCGCGTGTCAGCGGACAGCAAACGGGGTTAGTGAGCAGATTAGATACTATGCTGAAAACGTCAGCGTACAAAGATTCTGCTAGAGACAGAGGAGTTCAAATAGAATCAATCCTTGAGTAACAAATACGTTGTATAGGTTCAGTGAGTACTCAGGCGAATTCAAGACCGCCTTTATGAGAAAAGCTCGTCAATGCTGGTTTGTGTAAGCTTACTGATCGCCTGCACTATGCATGGACGCAAATCAGAGCCAGGTGAACAGTTCATTATCAGCTTGTAGTAGCGACCGGGATGTATATCACTGAAACAAGGCATGTGGAGTAGGAAAAAACAAACACGAAGCCGACCGGTATGGTGTGTGGGATGATCAACAAACATT
Organism: Paragonimus westermani; assembly: GCA_008508345.1. NCBI lineage: Eukaryota > Metazoa > Platyhelminthes > Trematoda > Plagiorchiida > Troglotrematidae > Paragonimus > Paragonimus westermani. The sequence goes on from QNGE01002171.1 coordinate 67,891, forward strand.
TACGATTGACTGTCAACAATTCCCATAAGATCCGAAGTAACGATGTGACGAACAATTGTTCTCCATAATTATTTCTCAAGTCAATACATCAAGAAGTCATAAGGCAAACCGCAAAAACAAAGAGTGCCTGTTAACGAATGACATTAGGGGCTGCTACTAGACTCCACACAATAATTGGTTAGGCTCAGACCGAACGAATGACCATGTCGCTTCGAATCTGGTTCCTTGCAAACTAGCAACAAATAAGACCTGATGATATCGTGAAAGCTTGGTAGAAAACAACGCCAACAGCAAAGCATACGGTAGTAGGTCGGAACACGTGGTAACTACGAATGTTTCTATTCAGGTTCCGGTAGTCCCTTGGTATGCAACTCACGTGTTCTCTAAAATGTCACATAGCAGAAAACGGCTTATGGTTCAAAGGTTAAGAATTAGAAACACACGAAATGAGGTTGTGGCGAGTGATAAAAACGTGTGAGATCGCCATGGAACACAACTAATGCGTGCATGACCGCGATTGTTCACAGAACAAGCAGACCTACCTTCACTTCTTCATAAGCCTCGAAAATGATGGTGATAAATAGATTGAGCACCACGTAGATGAACAGGGTGATAAACACATAGAGAAACAAGCGACTAAACAAGAAAATGCCCCAGGCACTTCGTTCGCCAATCACGCTGAACGTGACAAACATGTCATCTCCGTTGATCAGGCTGAACAGGCACTCAAGCGTGGATACGAAGGTTCGGAATTTCAAGTTGTACGGTCCCAATACAACCCAACCGCATAGGCTGAAGGCGAAGAACAGAATGAGGGAACACACACCGAAGCGGAGAAGCGATGGAATCGAGTTCACAATGGTATGCATAAGGATCTATAGTTGGATAGAAGGATGGAAACAAAGTACAGAAATACAGACAGTAATGCTAATTTTGAACGGCGTCGCATGTGCTGACTAGTTAAAATGTCGAGTTAGAAGCTAGAAAAGCGGACTCAGTGGAATCAGAACAACCAAATGAAGAGGGGTCTGGCCATTACGTTATACATCGACGGATCCAGTGTTGAGAACAGTGTGTCGTTAGAAGTTACTGAAAGTCACAGAGAAACCAAACGATGTAGAATACACTTCTCAGCGGGTTCAAAGTCAAATCCAAATCACTGGGAATGTAGCCCACTCATCAACAGAATCTGACACGCCTCCACATGTCCGATAGGCTGATGCCATCGACGGGGTCACATCGAGTCATAGGGAAGGCTTGATTTAATGGGCAGATCTATATCATTTCCAGTTTAAGATGTCTTTACGTAAATTCAAGACGTTCCAAGTGTCTCAAAAATGCAACAATCAATGAATGGAATCCTCAGCTCATAAAAAGCAGGTGGTCTAATACCTCATGCCAATTAAAAAGTACGCTGTAGCCCTGGACAAAAAAGTATCGTGAGCGATTTGCAACACTAAGCTAACTCGGATCTAACCGGCAAGTTTGACTTTAATTGGGGTATTCATACACTTTAAAGGACATATATATAAGCTGTACATCCACTCATACATAGTAGACAGCGAAACCTGATGTTATTAGGGCTGTTCCAGCTAAGATCGGTCAACTAATTCTGAAGGGGTAATGGTCGTTCATGCAAGTACCATTCATCACTCGACCGAGCAAACTACTTTTATTCGCTCATCCAATCTTGAAAGCGTCGGCAGTTTAGTACCTGCATGGCCCTGTAGAAATCTCCTGGACAAAAACTGGGTCGAAGTAGCTGATATCGGTTGGACAGCTTAGATCAAGTGCTGTGAGAAGTGCACGACTCTCACTTACAATCCATTACGTCTACAAGAAGAATAATTGAACACTCATTCGCCCATAATCAATTAAACATTCCTTTATAAATGTTGTGTACCCCTCATTGCCGGTCGATTATATCCGCCACAACGACATCGAACTGTGACACAATGTGACGGCTTGTGCATCTCGATGACCTATTGGGCTAAACTAGACGGCGTGGCGACCACACCGACAGTCATTTATGCCAGACAGGCCAATAACTAGAGGTGCGACGAACCACGGTCTCCTGGTTCTCCAGGTTAGGGGTCGGAAGTAGGTTGGCACCTCTTTCCTGAAAAAGTGCCAGTTTTGGTATACTGTCACACACCCGCTGCTTTACGGCAAGAGCTTTTGAGCCAAATGCTTTAGTCAAGAATCCCAATCGTTCTCCCGTCTAGGTTGGAGCGTCCTGGCAGTAACTCAGCCCACAAAGAAATTGTGGGGGTTAAGCATCAGTGAGAACCACTGGTGTATTGCTGTCTATGATGATGATGGTGAGGATGATTGATTATGTGACCTGTGCTGAGTACAGCTCTTTCAGGCTCGGTGGGCTCAACTACAGGATTAAAAGATAGCCAACGATTAGAATTCGGAAAGTGGTCCGTGGCATCACAATTTCCTCAAAGAAAGTCGATTGGAACAGTGCACTCAACAACACCCAACGACAGTGTGCATATCTTCATAATGTACGGCAATGTGATGTCTTAGTCTACACATAGATTATCATGCAGTCAAACGAAAGGCGTTAGTCATTTTAGATAACCTTCCCACCAAGACTTGATGTAAATATCGTCGTCCAGAAAGGTCGAACAGTACAAGATGATAACACTCTGATCACCCAACATAGTCGTTCAGGGATGTTTAAATTGTTGTTTCAGAAAAAACGCGACTCTCACCATCACAAAGTCACGCAGATTGTGTTGTCTGTTCTTTGTCCAACTGTGCGAAGTACTCAGAATATGGTGTCCAATCAGGTGGGAAAGGGACAGATATGTCCTATTGGTATGAAATCCGATTAACCAAAGAATGAACAGTGTCCGAAACAAAACACCAACGCCACCAACAGTAAAGAATAAGTGTGTGTGTATGTGAAAGCTCGCTGAACAGAGAGAGCCGAATCTTTTATGTCAGGTGATTGGCGGTCAATCAACACCAAATGATCCTGATCATTTATTTTGTCTACCAATGAACATTGCACGAGTATGCTTTGTGTAGGTTGAGCAACTCACGCTCTCCAGTTTACCGGTCAGGTGTTAGAGGAAGCCCTTTCGGAAAAACAATCCTATCCAATCATAATAGACGGAAATGTCGTGAACAGTCGACAGGTAATCCTCACAATTTTTTTCACCTTGTTGGCCTTTATTCCGCTATGCTCATTGGCATCTTAGTGACCTTCACTACGTTTTTGATGCCTAGACTCCGATTTTCTGATTCGAGAATATTTGTAGGTCGCAGTGAAACCTATCAATACCTTGCGACTTTCCCATTAGCACACGAGTTGTTGGAGCGGCACAAGGTTGCTTTCTGCACCCGTCTTTTGGTTTGTGTTAGGCGCAATTAACGGGAACCGCCGCGTTATTTTCGGGACAAAGATTTTCCGTATTAATTATATCAAGGTGGGGAATACGATTCACTATCAATCGCATTATTATACCGTGGACGAACTAGCGTATTGAGTCGAGGGTTTACAACAACACTGACCAAAATATCATCATCTGCTGAAGGAACGTCCGAGGCATCTGTCCAACTTCCTGAGGCAAATTCGTGAGTTATCAGACCGCCCATCACAGTCCAATCGATCGACTGGTACACTAATCTCTAAGGCACTGTGTGCAATCTGGTGAACGAGCGAAGGCAGACTTAGGGATAATCCAGAAGTGCTAAGACCGGGCAAAAGACCGGTAGTCCTTCAAGATCACAAGAACGATATTTGCCAAAACGGTCACACCAGCAGTAAATTCTTCTGAGGATTGCTCATATGGTACACGTCAGTAAAAGTAAGGCGAGTATGAGCAAAAGCAATGTGGTTTAGGTAAAATGTTTCTCATTCGTATAGGTGAGGAGCTGGGGATCATCCTGTCCACAATTTGGTCCTAGAGTGTACGCTAAATATGAAAATCCCATCTTAATTCCCAGTGTAGTTAGCGTTCAAATAGTTCAGTTATTTCAACGAAGCGATTTCCAAGGGCTGCTGGGACTTCTGAAAGAACACGTTATAATCGGAATGTAACCATGTTATGCGAATTGGGACGTTTTAATGATAAGACATCCTAGTAATACGTTAACGGATTCTGAAGTCATTAGTTCACGTCAATTTAAAATCTTTCAACAGATATCTCTGACATTGTGCTGTATATTGGAGGTGGTCTAATCCAAACGGATACCATATGTATAGTGAGACAGGTAGTGTAAACGGAAACTTAGCACTGGCATCCAAGACTGTGCGAGAAAAGAAACTTCATTTGAGTGGGGTTTATTACGCCCCACGAGGCAAAGCTGTGTTCATGGAAGTGGAGGTGTACACTCTGTCTGGGTCACATATATTCAGTTCATCATCCCGGTATGCTCTGGGAACCGTCACTCACAAGTAGATGCTGGCCCAACTCGGTTACGACGCCAGTCGATTTAGACCCATACAGTGTTAAGAACCCAAAACAACAGATCCACTCACATTCTCTATCCCGTTACCCCAGTGCGATTGGTTAAATTTGGGCTACTCTGAGAGTATGGAAAAGGGTGCATTAATACATCGAAGAATGATAGCAAGTCCGAGGAAAGTGGTGTCCGGACACAAAGGTTCTAGTCGAGGTGAAGATGGTCTGACTCGGACATCATACGGAACACAGAAGTAGGGAAGACATGGATTTTATTCGCATACAGTCATTACAAAAGATAAAGTGAATGGCGTAAACCGAACAAAACAAGAAAACAACGAATAAGCCCGAATAACTGACTCACACTGTTCGTGTATGAGAAGCCCACGTAGCGGAGAATCCCAGACCAGACGAGCAGTGCGCTAATACCAAAAACATACGATAGTGGCTCTGGTTTGTGATGCAGCTGCCGGAAGACAAAACAGGAAAGACTACTCATAAGTAGTAGGCATAATAATTGTAAAGACAGCGGTAGCGATAGACCAGGTAGTAAAGCAAAGCAACCGGAGAGTAAAGCTGAGACAGAATACAAGCATTAAAAAGCTATCAATGTAAAGAAAAACCGCAGCAGCATATCAGTGTTGTTCACACGTTGCACACGTGACCTGTGACACTAGACACACGCTAGACACATTAGATGGGAAATACTGAAAAGTACGCCGTGTTCCAAACAACAGAAAATAAACAGACGAAATATATAAAAAAATCCAGACAAAGAACACCACTCACCCGATTAAAGGTCCATAGATCGTACACCGAGCCAGAAATGATCATCAGGTCGTTGACGATGATCACAAGGAACCACGGGTGCACAAAATCCCAAAAATGTCCGTACAAATTAATCGAGAACCAATGTCGAAAGAACAATACCGTTTGCTGCCAAGAGGATCGGTGGGTTAGTTGTGTAACATTAAAAGAGTGTCAACAATTTATTACAAAGTCCAAATTAACATCATACCAAATATCAAATTGCATATGCGGAAAAAGCTGCGCGACTTACTGGCAGATATAATAAGTCGCACTAACATAATTAGCCCTAAAACTCACGAAGATATCAGACAGACGAAAGATGCAGGAATCCAAACATGGCAATATTGAACAGGCAGTAAACAGAGATCAAATAGAGAACAATAGCTTGAATCAACTCCCAATGATAAACTGATATAATTGTGATCGCTCCAGAAGTAGTGATGTGATGGTATTGTCCCGAACTCGGCTGGAGTCTGGGAGCTTTACGTGGTTCGTGCAACGACTGACGACAGTCGCAAGTCATCACTGCAGAAAGATGTATGTTGTGTTATGTTGACACTTGGTTTACTGTCGTCAGTCGCAAACGTAAAACACGCAGGTTATACACAAAAGATACGGCATGGACACGTACACATCCACACCAGTATAATGTCATCAATAATATGGCAAACAGATGGGTTGCTCCAACCAGTTTTGTGCACGTATCGCCGATTGGTGAGCTCTGATCAACACAGCTTCGCCAAAAGCCAGTAACTTTGGATTATGCTAACGTAACAATATTTCGAATGGGTTAAGCTGGTCAACTTCGTAAACTATTATCATGAGATGTCTAGCAATCGATGGTGCGGGATTTCGAGCAACCAGTCCACCGGTTTGAGACTTTAGTATCATCGGGACGTATTCTGCCAGAAGTTAAGACAATTGTCGGTCTGCCCGCCTAGGTAAACGTCACCGTAGCTGCCAATGAACCGGTAGATAACGTGAGAGACAGAATAGATTAAATGTGTTCCCGGTTTTGCAGAGCTGGTCTTTAGGTGGTTTGAACTAAACGTACTTGGGCAGCCGCCTGTGAAGAGAATGGTAAAAATTGATTTCGTTTGTCAAACAATCTCCTCTGAATCGCATAAATGGAAATATATCCTTCTTTTGAGCTGCTTGAACTGGTTCATTGTATCTGTTCGTCATGTTGTGAATCCTGACGAATTTTTCAGTAGAACCACCTGTTAGTAACGGTCTTCTTGGTATCCAATGTACAATCTAAGGATTATCACCCGGTGAAAATGCGCCTGGCTCTATGAAATGCGTTATTGACTAAACCACAATAGCATTGAGGTACCCAGTTAGAAGCCGTATCACGATCCATCATTATGTGCGGGCAGGCAATTCAATTTTCCGACACGAAACAACATGCGTGTAATTGTGAACCGGGATTGTGACGAAGCAGGTTTCCCGCAGTGTGTACTAGGATGTAGAATTGTGAGAACTGGCTCCCAACATGAGACAAATTAGTTGAGGTGGATCATGGAGGACGAAGAAGTACCAGGCAGGATAAAGTGTAAGAGTTTGATGAAGAACAACTTTGTGAAGCTATGGCAGTCCAATCGAATGTCACTAGAGAGCTCCAATACCACCGGTACGTTCATGGGACTCGGGAATCGACACATTTCAAATTATGTTGACTATGTTCCGGATAAAGGAAAAATGACTTTCGTATCGTTTGCTAGGGGCAACAGCTTAACACTTTTCAAAGTATTCACGCCGAAACGTCCAGAACAAGTGTCCTACTTATAGAGGAAGAACTTGCAGAGTTAATCAATGAATAGGCATTGCTTTTCACATTTATTTCGTTACACTCATTTTTTACCACATGCACTAAATGAATATGACTAGGTCATTCACTCACAGAAAACCACTCAGTTGTAAATACGTGATTCTTATCGATTACGTTTTGAATACACCTGGGTTACATCGAACCGTTCACGTTTTCTACTCCGACAGGTGTTCTCGGGATCGCGTGCACATACACGGAACACTTTTTGGTAAATCGCTTCAACGTTTGATGTTGACTGATGCTGTTATTAATCGTACCAAATACCAGCTAGCAGGCTTTGCGCACATTCGATGAATCGCCTTGTGTGGAATTGGTCTCTCTAGGAAACTGTGAACAGGACATTTAGACGTCCGAAATAGTTTAAGAATTTCTTGTAAGCTCCAATACATTTGACTGAAAGCTGAAACCAAGTAGTGTCCAAAATCACTCGGCGTTATAGCGCTTGCTAAATAGCAACAATATGGTCTCATTAACTGTCTCCGGAAATCAATATCCGACAGAACCCCGGAACTAAGTTCGCTTACGAAGTTCGCGTTTAATACTCAAAGGTTGGCGGCCAAGTTTTTATAGGCGATACTGATAAGATGCACAAAGTGAAGTGAACTATAGTTGTTTCCGTCATCTAAAATCCTTTCTCAATAGTGTAGAAACCTTCTTTGAGGATTACGATGATAAGCACTCAGATCGTAGTCCTGCATGACCATCGCCAAACGCACACTTATGCTGAATCACAGGAAGTCGAAACTAAAAAATCCACATTGAAAGCGGCTTGACTTCATCAAAATGCGAAAAACCTTCTGTTACCTAAATACTGGTGACACCGCATCCATCATCTCCGTGCGGATAAGTCACGCGATCCAGGGCTTCAAATAACGCTTCCTCATGTCATTTACAAACACGACCGCCTGATAACAAATGATCAAATTTTTTAGAGCGAGCGATATGTTCGACGAGGGCTCTGAATACAGTCATTAACCATTCATATCCATCTTGTGAACGGGAGATTTAGACTCTGAACGTGGGTGAGAACAACAGAGTTGGCGATACACGGAAGCACCAGCGTACGGTAGGTCAGGTGGCCACATACACCATATATACTGAGACATTACCCGAGAGTGCAGTAACTGAAGACTCAGCTGTTCACACTTCTTATCTTGACCGCCTTCGTTGTAGAGAGGCCCCAAAGTATGAAGGACTGACCCCACAGGTCGCTGCATCTTGGAGCTAGCACACCGAAGGATTGGAGTGTGGGTAGCCAATATATGCCCTAGTACATCCATCATGAGATCTGGCTTGTGAAGCCTCCGATAAGGTTTCCAAATCAGGGGATAAACCTCTTGTTTGACCAGAGATACTATCGTAGCCAGCAGTGTTCTTTTTTACAAGCATTCTATTATTCGAGTAGAAATTAACTGTCCAGCGTAGCTCAACAATCGAACAGATGAAGTCTTGTTGTTAACTGTTATCGCACAGATCAGCAAATGGTGAAGACACTCGCGTTTACCAATGCCATAAACATATGTGACTGTGGTATTCCAAAGACACATGTTAACACACAGTTAAAAGAAGAAATTGGCAGGGCAGGCTGACGGTCGCCAAAGTATTCGTCTGCCTTGGAAGGATGTGGACCGCCGAAATTGATTTGAACGTTCTACCAGAGCACAGTGATAGCCACATGAACCACCACGAATGCTAGTGTCTTAGCTGAGGATAGCTTAATGATCACGATACAGACTTTTCAGAGCTCGCTTCCAGGTACTCAACGATTATTTTCTGTAGGTCTTCATGTTCAAGTTTGCTCGAATACAGAGGCGACTCCAACAGATTTGCGAACATTATTTGGGTTCTACTCTTAGGTCATGGTCTATAGCAAGGATCACTAAACATCATCTAGACAAGGACCGCATGCGATGTCAGTGAGTCGACAGCAGGTCACATTAACCTGAAGTCGACAACTGAAACGAGCGATAATGAATCATGATCGAAGTTATGTTCCTATCGTCAAAACATACAGGAAACGAGTTAATGTGAAGACTGATGCTGTTCGCCATGCGAACGTCTTAAAACATTAGATGACCTATGACAAGCAGAAACTCGTCCAAATGAACATCAGTTTTCTGGGTCCGTTATTTGTTCTCTGTGGATTACATTTCGAACGAAAATTTATCACATATATAAGTATCACCAAAAACGAATGACACACCCGCTTGGTTGAATAATTTCAACTAGCAGACCGGATTCGATCTCTTGTACCGTAGGTTGCCAACTGCAGATTCAATGCTCTCGACAAGCCTTGGCATGCGGATAGCACCCAGCACATAGAGAAAATAATCGAGGGGCATGTATGGGAAGCCGTCAATTCCACGTACGCATGAAATGTCATCAGAGACTGTCGAAGAAAACATAGTAGTCAGTCATATGGCCTGTCGAAACTTGCAAAATAACCAAATGGAATAAGGTTGATTCCAAGCAGAATTTTGAATACTGCAAGTTTCACGAGTAGTGTTGACAAAAAAGGCAACCCACGAACTCGAATCCACGGGATGCCAAGGCATCATCCACAGCGCCAACTACTTACCTGCAGGGCTTGTGCGTACCAAGTGTGAAGTTTACATCCTCCATGAAGTTTTCCTTACTGCCAAGATAAATTCCGATTCGTTCGTTTTTTATATCGCTCAATCTAATGCTTTGCGCTACTGTACTGTAAGGTACTAACTACTTACGGTTAGGTTCCGTGCACAGACTACACTTAGTTGAAAGTTGTATACGATTCGGATTTTATTTAGTATTTATCATGTACATAATCAATTTTATCCGAATAAATTGCTTTGTTCTGCCTGAATCAAGAGGTTTACAGGCACTCTGAAGAATTGCGTGTGTTCGCGGATCATAACAGATTCTATGGAAGAACTAACCTGCCACATTAGGAAGTTCTTCACAACCGAACGCACACACAGGATGAGTGAAGTCAGTCCGAGGAATAACGTTGTGGAGTGTAAGAATATCAGCAGAATGTGACGAACAGCGAAATTGTATGGGGTGAAGGAGATGTCATTGACACTGTTTTCACGAGCTAACCAGAACCGTTGAATACGTTCAAAAGGTGACCAGGTGGAACGGTTCTCCGGTACGAGCTGGTCCACACCCAAGCTAGGTTTATCCTCCACTTCCCCACAAAATGTTGAAGTATAAGGTGCATCAAGATTAATTCGGAGCATGCCGCTTTGTTTTAGTTTTTCCATTGAAATCTGTCGAAAGTGAAACAGGTTCACAGTCATACCGGTCGGAAACAGATATGGTGAAAACAAAATGAACGAACATTGCAATAGTGGCAAGAGGACCAGTGGTCAATTCTCACTGCAGAGACCAAATTCGGGAGTAGATAATCAAACGAACGAAGTCAACTGTAAACAGGTGCACAACAGTTCGACTTTGGAGACAATACGATCTGGGCAGGCAAGCCTAGATCCATTAGTATACAAAAACTCGTCATTCGTTCATGAACTACGATAAACACGTTGCTATGGCCTAAAAATTGCATGTTGGAGCACACGACAGGTAGTCGGTACACACGTTATTCACCGTAATTCTTCCAGACGCACGTTTCGATCGCAACCTTTTCCCGTCCTTCGACACACAGTGATCACCACTGGGCTAGACGTCCTTGAGCACCAACATGGCACATCAGCACTAATTGGAACCACAGTCCAGTACAAGGCAAGCGACTTTCAAAGTGAATCATGCGGACTGTTGGAAACACAGTCATCATTGCTAGATGGCGGTCACCGTTGTAGCGGTTAGGTGAACGTCATACCAATTTAAAAATACTTATATCGCAAGCCATCACCATGCTCGGAACGATGATTCAATCCACTAACACAGGTCATGTGTGTTGATAATTGACCTTGGGAACCAAACATGCCGCTTTAGGTGCTGGATTATAGTCCGTGTCCAGATGGAACTGATGGCCTGAAACCGAACGGTGTATGACCATAAATACATCCTTGTGGTCAAAGCGGTTATCTAGAAGTAAAGAGGTGAGCAGAACTAGTATCGATCGCTGACCTTGTTTTAATGCGAGGGTTTACTTTTTCAGTGGACAGTGTAAACGGGTTTAGTTTAGCAACTACCGGTCCGTTGACGTACAGTGTTCAACTTAGAAAGATCTCAAAGCACAAACATATCCGTCCAAGAAACGCTATTCCGTGAACAGTCACTTTCCATTCGTTGCTCAAAAGAAGGAATACCGGTTTGCGCGTGGACAACGGCAGCACTCACTCCAAAATGTATGTAAGCAATATACAGCCGTTTCTGGTGCCTCCGAGTACTCGTACACAACTAAAGTAACCGGATGCCAGTATCAATCAGACAGGAAAGCCAAATGCCAGAAAGATATCCGCTGGAGATGACCAATGAAAACTCGGTGACAAACAATTCCGGATCTACAGGGCTCGGCAGAAACTGCTTGAAGCCACCAATATTTCATGTTTCACAAGCCGTGTGCCTGCACTCGCCCATTCTGAAGAAGTGTCATTGCTCGTTACACTCAGTCTTTACGCTAACAAATGTCGCAAAAGTCGGTAATTCACGACAGGAGAAACAAACTCAAATTTTCAGTTAATGAGATCAGGAAGATGCTTGTAGTGAATAAGAAACGTCGGCTGTAGCCGATCTGGAAGAGGGTTCGAGGCACGAAGTTAGTCGGTTTTGGTAGCTAGGAGCAAGGGAATGCTGACTCAAGTGACAGAATGGTAACGCGAAATGAAGATCATTCGACTGGAAGACAAAAAAGCAAACCACACTTGACGAATTTTCGGAGCTTCTCTGAACTGACTGAACAGTCTCCCTTATAATACAATCTTCCTCGTGACATTGGTCCCTTAAGTTGGTCCTGAGCGCACATAAAGCAGATGTTATAATGGAGTGCTGCTAGTCAAGGGTCACTGAGTTCAGATCTAAACGTGGGTGGCCTGACCAAATCCCAGTGCGTGTGCAATCAAGACGTGGCACGGCAACACATACTGAGTGTTGTAGAGTCCACCGGCGTTGCGTTTTTTCAATCTTCCAGTGGACTACTGTTGTCTACTTTTACGTGTATGTTTCTTCACCGATGGGTGGAGATGAGAGCTGCAGGCAAACGTCATCCGATATTTTTCGAAGATGTACAGTACATTAAGATAACATGAACGCTGATAAGTACGTTTACATTGACAAACAGGCCTGACCGCCTCTGGCAAGGTTGCCTGGTCGCTCGACCTTGACCGCGCCTGGATGAAACCTAGACAGACAGCACGTGCATCAACGCACCACCACCGATCGAACTGGATTCCACGCTGCCATGACACACTAACACACGTACAGTCAGGCAGGTCAGTCACCACGACCGATCAATCCCGCAGAAATTGAGATTCGGGTGAATCGCGAGGCAGTGGATATATGAATTCGGAATCGGTTGCCTATGTACACATGGGGCTAACAGAAACTCGCACGCGCCGTTCACACCACGCCAAATTTATCGCCACGGCGTTGGTCACGTTCTCATGCGGCGTTTCTCTTCCATGCGATGCATCAGTCAAAGATACCTTAGACAAAACGGACCAGTAACTATATCAAACACTGTTCTGGGCTATAAATGACTCAATCCAGCACAGATTCTCTTGACTAACGCATGCGAGTTACGGTGATCAGCATTAGGAAAAAGTCCGTTTTCAGTATTTTCAATTTTTGAACAGATTTATGATCTCACTGTTTTTGCGACTTTTTTGAACTGGTGAAAACAATAAACCAAAATTTGGCGAAAACCGAACAGTTTCAATCTAATGGAGATGGTGTGTAGACAAAACCTGACATTTTACCACCTATCAGATGGCAAGAACATACGAATCACGCATGTGAGTAATGCCCTTCCCAGCACACCACGTTACTTTGACACGTAAAGATACACCTTTAATTTTTGCTCACTGGCTGAATGGTAAGAATAGGAAAACATTTTTCTTTTGAGCTGCCTCAGTTCTCTTCTTCATCGTACCATGTGGTTCAATGAATTTATCGGGGTATCCATTATCTAGTAAAGTTTGTCTCAACAATTCCTGTTCTGCCTGCAGAAACTTCGTTTGTATGCAATAGGAGCGAAGCTGGAGAATTGAAGATACTGACTACCCCGACAGCCGAGAGGCCATGCGGCGGTTCAAGGCGGCCAGGCTTGGACAAGGAGCGGACCCGTCCGTGTTTTCTGCCACTCTGTAAGGTTTGCTGGACAGGGCTCTGCCAAGACTGGATCAAGAATCACGACGACAGTTGTTAACGGAACAGTTTATTGAAGGTCTCCCGATGGCGGTTCGCGACCAAGTCCGTATTGCCCATGTCGCCCGGCTGATGAACCTTGACGATCTGGCGAAGGTGACGCGCGAGTTGGCAGTAATGTCCGTGGCCTCAGTGGATGCAAACAGCAATATGGACTAGAAGACACTGGAGGTAATGCAGAAGACAATGGAGCAACTCGCAGCGGATGTAGCTGCCCTGAAAACAGCAGCACGGAAGGACGATCAACCAGGAGGCTGCTTCATATGTGGGGAAGAAAGACATTGGAAGAAGGATTGCCCAATCCGGCGGTCTCAGAGGTCTAAAAATAAAGTGTTTCGTGATTGTTCTTTTGTTGGGCGAGTCGACTAGTAATGGGAGCGATTGAGAAGGGGGGCCGTACATACAAGGGTTGAATTTGATGGAGAGGTAGAACAATGTTTAGTCAATACAGGGGCAGCTATTTCGTTGATTGCTCGTGCCGAAAAGCAAAACCTAGAACCGACATCCATGATGATCAGGACGGTTGGAGATCATACTCTACTGGTTGACGGTGTGAAAGAATGTGGGATACGTATCGGCGGCTATATCGTAAAGCACCGTTTCATTGTGTCCCCAGAAACCAGGCAAACGATACTCGGAGCCGATTTCCTCGCTGCAACAGATGCCGTGATTGACTTGAAGCTCAAAAAGTTGTCAACCAAGTATGGCTCCCTGACGCTCATAGGACAGCGAAAGGATAGCGTCAACCAAGTACGCAAGGTTAAAACCCCCAGTTGCACAGCCCCCCTGCTCCAGTCCACGGTCGAGAAATACGCGGAAGTATTTACGACTGACGATGATCCGTACGGATTTTGCAACTGGATTGCCCATGAAATACCAACAACCGGAACATTTCGACCTCACGGGCCCCGCAGGATACCGGTTCATCTTGAGGAGGAATTGAGGAGACAAATACAGAACATGCTGAGCGAGGATGTTATCGAAGAAGCCAACAGTCCGTACAACTCGCCTGTTCTCCTGGTGAAGAAGTCCAACGGGAAGTACCGCTTTTGTGTGGATTTTAGACGGCTGAATGAGGTAACACAGAATACAGTCGTACCAATACCGTCCGTCGCTGATATTTTTGACAAGCTACAGCAGGCGAAATTGTTCACAGTTTTGGACTTACGCTCCGGATACTGGCAAGTACCAATTAAACCCACAGATCGTGAGAAGACTGCATTCACGGTAGGCGAAAAACAGTATCAGTTCAAGCGCATGCCGTTTGGCCTATCCGGGGCACCGTTCACATTTCGGCGCCTGATGGTTCAGCTGGTAAAACGACTGGATAATGTGGCGGTATACGGAGATGATATCGTAATATACAGCAACACGGAATCGGAACATGCTGCCCATATAGATGCTGTCTTGAATCGCATCAAGAACTCAGGACTCCGGATCAATGCTGATAAGTCACAGCTCGGACGATCATCGGTGGTGTTACTGGGACACAAGGTGGGTCAAGGTGAAATCAAGCCTCTGCCGGAGAAAATACTGACAATTAGAGAGGCTGTGGCTCCGAATTCCAAACGAACCCTGAGACAATTTTTGGGTCAAGCGGGGTACTACAGTCGGTTCGTGAAAAATTTTCACTCCATTGCATCGCCATTGTACGAACTCCTTCGAAAAGACAAGAAATTTGAATGGACCGACGATGCCCAGAGGGCGTTCAAGCGAGTGCAACAAGCGATGAACGAGCAACAGCTGACGCTGAAACTACCGAATATAAAAGAAACGTTCATCGTAGCAACAGATGCCAGTGACCGTGACATTGGGGCAGTACTCAAGCAAAAGAAAGAAACGTAACAACCGAAAGAATGGTTATCAACCAAAGGAGGAGACTGGGAGTATGCGTTGCCACTGGTGTTATTGGCCTACCGGGCGTCTGTGCAGGTGAGCACGAAATCTCCATTTCAACTGATGTACGGTAGAACCCCTCGACTTCCGGTAGATCAGGACATTGGGGTATGGCCAGAGTGCATTGATTCCACTGAAGAATTAGTTGTCGAGGGAGAAAGAGCCAAACGAGATCTGAATGCATCGCAGGCACGTACAAAGGAGCAATCCGCAAGGCAACGGTTCGGCAAGACTAGAATGTTCAACCTAGGAGAACGGGTGAAATATCGGGATCATCGGAACACGGGTGCCAGCAGGCCAGGATCAAGAAAACTTTTGCCTAACTGGAAAGGTCCGTATTTGGTAATATCCAGACGGGGCCCGGTATACACGATCTAGAAGGACGGCGAGACGAAACGAGTGCACGCCAGTGAGTTAGCAATGTGGCACAAGATGCCGGCGCGACGTACCAGAAGATCAATAATCCGTGGGGAAACACTGCGTCGATCGGAGAGGATTTGTCGACAAATGCAAAGGAACCAAGGAACCTCAGAGGGGGGAGGAGTGTTGTATAACAGGCAGTTTCGTTGCGAGTAGTGTACTACTCACAAGTAGTGTATTACCCACAGGCGACATTCGGGAACAAAAGGACAAGCCCCGAACACGACGGACAAGAAGAGACTATCGGAACAGTGTGTACATGCTGTGTGAGAACGTTCGCCAAGGCGAATGACAACGAACTGTCACCCAATGTATGTAGTGCATGTCTGTCGTGCAAATGAGTGTATGCGTTTGTGGTTTAGTTTTTGACATGACCTGTACGGAAGTTTGCGCAGTAAACCAACTTGCTGGCCAAGCGTCTTTTGCGGACACAACACTATGACTACAAATTGCTTCAATCAACCATAAAGGGTGCGACAACATTAAAATCGATCACATACATGAAATCAACGTCAGTTATAAGTAAAAGGATTCATACTAACGCAAGCTGGTTCATGTCGAACAAACCAACAGTCAACTTACTCTGTTGACCCCCCGTTCTGTCAAACATGATTACCTCGAATGTGGAAGTCACACAAAGAGTGATCTGTCCAGAAAATTCAAGAACCACTGCTAGCCGCGTCTGTTGTGAAACATTGCAACCTTCAGTGAGAGACCTGATGAGCACACAGACATCACCAATTATTTATACCGTTGTCTAAAACGGTATCAGAAATGTGCTCGGTCTGTGCAGAGGAGACAATGCAGTAGAAGGGACATGTCTGAAGTATCAGCAGTTTCTTTGATTGGTGACGTATTTTCACCTGGCTCCGTCCTGATGTTCCGCACAGTCTGTGTTCAGATATCGTGACATCCAACATCATATTGTGGTTTGTGGAAGTGTGGAGACTAGATATCACGACAGAAGGGGTTAACCACTCTATTCTCATCCAGAATACTCAATACAGAGTGTAAGCGCCGCGAACAATCCCAATAAATGTAGACTGGAAGCAGGCTCAGTAACAGCTCATTGATAGTGAGATAAAAACCAACCTATCAAAAGCATTTGGTTTACAAACGAAAAGAGAGAAGTCCCATTTCGTCGGTCCTATAACATATCCAACCAACTAATCATCGTGTTGACACAACCATGCCGTTTACTACATTACGACTTAGTGCCAATTCGATTGCGCTCTTGTTCACTGTGTGTCAATGTTCACAGAACAGTCAGATGAAATGTGGAAAACAAATGTAAGACTGTTGATCGAAGTCGCCAGCTGATGTGCCTCATCATATCACCACGTTTTGCATGCTAGCAACAACATGATGTTCCGCTTAGGGTCAGTTAAATTTCTTGTTACAACTGGGTCAAGTTTATAGTGCAGCTCAGTGAACACAGATGCTCCGGTTCACTGTGCAAGATGTCTCCTGAATAATAAAGGACGAGCCACAGCACACATGTACTGAACTAGCATGAAGCTGTTAAAACGTAAGCATTGACCGGTCCATGTAATCTTTCTGAAAACATACCGTCAAATTATGCTGTCTGACCGTCGGCCAAACAACTTGCGTAAACAAATCACGTTGTTTTATTCAACTAGTAGAACACCTGCCCCTTTCATGAAAGTGTCACTACTCACACACATCAAATCTCTGAATTTATCAGTTTCAATGTGAGTGCCAGGCCAGGTGCGTACCCAAACAACCGAGTATGTTTCATCCTGGGCTGAAAATGAGGGAACGTAGACACAAGCACATGGTGTCGCGTAACCAGTGCAATGCAAGCAATCAGTATCTCCCATCGTACTTCAGTTGTTAACCTTTGGATGTAAGGTCATCATGATGAATGTTTTTGTGGTTATACACCTAACCAGCACTCGACGACTGCTCCAGCTTGGTGAAGCTGCTGCTATACATAGATGGTAACAGAAAGAGATGGTCATCAGTTCGAAACTGCTGACCTAAACCGACAACTCCATTCCTTGTGTGTGTGTGTATGCGTGAGTGGCTGTGGTCTCCTATACATTCCATTCTTCGGCTTTGTTGATGTACTGTATGATGAATGGTCTGCCTGGCTTTTCATAGTTCAATGAGAATTTTGTTTGTTATCCCTATCTTCTCTGGGATGCACCAACCTGCACTTCTATAATGCAATGCTTCTTGTATTACACTTCAAAAATCTTTCTTCCTAGTTTAGATCTCGTCATTGCAGCCTCTCTCTGTTTAGTTTCCGAGAGATAAGAGTTTCCTTTCCTTATTAGCCAATCAAGTGGCTAACCAGCATTGGCCGGCTGGACAGAAAGGCCCCACTGGCACACCTCCCGGTCTTATTCCTTCGGGTTTACACTGGATATGTGGTGTGTGGGTGGAACTGCAATTGGTGCAGCGCAAGCCAACTGCAGTGATGGATAAGCGCAGGCGTCCGTTGGCTTCGGTCACTGTGACAGGCTAATCCGAATCGGATGCCGCCAACCGTGGTATGTTTATTTCCGCCGATCTTGTCAGCCTCTGTTGTACACACACCAACAGTATAAGTGCCCGATGGAATTCGCCAGATAATGAGCTGTACAGTCTGCTGTTTCTGACGCCTTTTTTCGAATTTATTTCGAGAAACAGCTGTTTTGAGGCTTGGAGTTAATATGCTTGCGTCAGTGATATGGAACCATACGACTCACCTTGACACGGAATTGAAAACATTCCGGATCGTGCGTCCAGCCCAACTCAGTAAGCATCGGAGTGAGCAGTCGGAACCAGATGTCGAACGCAAGTAGACTGTGACACCCAGCACAAAAATGAAGAAGAGAAAAATAGAAAGGAGTCGAGAAATTAACAGTGAACCACACTGGAAATGTCCACACAGCATGAAGTTGGGCAAACCTGCGAAGCACACGACCTCAAAAAGTACGCAATATATCACAAAATCTCAACTAACTGCCGTACGCATTAAAAATGAAATGTTAACCCACTGCCTTCTGTGTTAAGGGCCCTTCGTGTGAATTGTACCAGACCGAAACCAACAATCGGATGATTGGCATACGACAAATGACGCGGTACTAGTTGTGAGGTAAAGGCCATATTGTGGTGGATTGTCAGGTCGGAGGTTCGAGTTTTCGAACGCTCGGCCGAATACCTCAACGTGGGGGCTTCGGCTGGATTCAGATGTTCCTCTAAATGTTGGAAAAACCACGCCTCCGATCTGGCCGTCTGTCGTATTTCGCCTGCCCTGCCTCGCCCGTTGGTCCGATCCAGTCGAGCGANCCCCCACGTTGAGGTATTCGGCCGAGCGTTCGAAAACTCGCACCTCCGACCTGACAATCCACCACAATATGAATGCTTACGTTGCAGAAGCGGTCGTCGGTGCTGATGGGGTTGCTTGCTTCTCACACTGATGCGGAGCCTAATACACTGCAACTGATAGAGCAAAAACACGCCCCGAAAAAAAATCCACATCTCAAAACAACTCACACAAAAAACTGGCCTGGGTTAAGAGTACCGCAAAAACGGGGTTAAATGGGCAGTCGGGCAGTGTTGGATGGTGCGAAACCATGGTCCACAAAGTGAAAGTTCACACGCACGTTTGGGTGTGCCACGAGTACCAGCCAGTCGTGCCTGGAGTCAAACCTATGGTTGGACATGTTCGGTCCTCAGAACCGATGCGGTGGACTGATGCAAGCAGAGAGTGAGATCCCAACAACGTTCTCTTTTAACAAGACTTTGGAGGGCTCGAACATCAAATAGTCCTTTCTAAATCAATTCGATTACAAACGTACGAAATGCATCTACAATGGGAAAGTGTTAGGATGGGCAAATCCTAACAACACGTTTTCCACTCTGAAGTCACGTTTGGGATACAGTACTCCTAGGCTTCCGTGTTTCCCAACTATTCTGACTGGATGCTACGCAACCACTCGGACCGCTTGGAGCATTTTTAGGAGGTGCTAGATCTCTTAATCTTTCTTAAAGGCGGTGTCTAATCTACTAACACAGAACCATTGTGGGATAAGTTCGGGCGGGACAAATAAATTCGCTTATCGTACCTTTTCTGTTTA
Source organism: Paragonimus westermani (assembly GCA_008508345.1). Taxonomy (NCBI): domain Eukaryota; kingdom Metazoa; phylum Platyhelminthes; class Trematoda; order Plagiorchiida; family Troglotrematidae; genus Paragonimus; species Paragonimus westermani. Next base: position 87,660 of record QNGE01002171.1, read on the forward strand.
GGGCTTTTGGTTGGAAATTTCGATAACTGAGGATTCGGACGTTCTGGCAATCAAAATTTTATCGTGAAAAATTAATTTGCCGTCCAGATTTTGCTTATACGACAGGTGTACTGAGGCTTCTGAATTCACATTCGTTTGTGTTTTCTGCCTTAGCAGAATCGTTGCAACATTTTCTTCTCTCAGTTGTTGTTCGATATAACCCGCAGTCTCCGAAACGAGCATACCACATGTCCAAACGAGTTTATTGTGATTAACATCATTGGTTTCGTTTGCATCAATGTTGTCGATATCCTAGGGAACAAAGATTATTTCTTGAAAGGACCAAACTGTATTGAACACAAACTGGCTAATTCCAAACTAAATCGCATGTGAACCGGAACGAATTGTGATCAGTTGTCAACATAGCAGTAATTTGCCGTCATTCTCGTAAGAAGATTTACACCAACACCGATGGCATCCAGCTTACCAGGTGACAAAGGCCGAAAACATCGACAACACAACCTAGCATTTAACCTGTGGAAAACACAGCTAACATACTCCGAAAATGATAAGAAAAAAGTTTAAGAACGCTGGAAATCCCTAAACATCAGCAGTCATAATTTTACAAATATGATCTGAATTTAGAACAACATAACCCAAGTTGGACAGGTTTAGCTCCAAAAACACGAAATCGGGGTACACTTTCTATGCTTCGGTCGGACATGCTAAGTGCATAAGCTAGCCAACAGCCACCAGCACCCTGTCGCTCAGCCAAAGACTAATATTACTATCACGATCGCAGAACACATTTGCACTGGCGCGAAGCGCAATCTTAAAAGCTGTACGGAACAGAAAATATCGGCTAACAACTCTGTCGTATTGAAACTGCCGGACAACAGCTCTTATATCACGTAAGATGCCTGTGAGTGCATTAAAACGTACGTGTCATCATTCTGTTCGTTAAGGGTAAGTGGATAGCTAACACCGAAATTCCTTTGATAGTTACTCGTATAATCCGATTAGAGTTGATGCACATAAGCACAGCGATCATAATGCGCTCACACACTGGTTCGTCATGCCCTTATGTCTAGGGGACGCGATAAGTGCATGGTGAATCATCATGATGAACGCACCATTACAGTCGAGAAATAATGCAACCGTTGCTGAGCAGCGAGGAATATGGCAGCACTGCAGAATCTGATGATCCGAGCGTAAGGGTAAACTTAATCTGAAGAACAACATTTTGAGCCCGTATCTAAACAACCAAAAATGGTATTTGGCATATAGAGATGCAGTGAACACAGGCCTAGTTTCGCGCACACAACTCACCTACCTCTAAGTTCTCCGTGTTCGACACATTGTTAGTCGGGTATCAAATACGTGTGCTATCCGTAGACCACCTCGTGTGCTCTTGTTCGCACAATATGTTGACAGAATAAAACATCTACTGGCCTCAGATAAGTGATAATGATTATTTTAAAACAAGCCACAAAGGCAAGCAGCCCCGGTCAGAACGGAAATCCATCAAGTACTCCCTATACGATCGTCCTAAACCTTGCCCACGACAAAAGTTTAGCCAATTAAACTGTGGCTCCCATAAAAGTACCCTTCTAACTACGCGATTATAAGGAACCCAACCAAATCGAGAACGATATGCCATGTTGTTCACCCTCATTTCCACAGGCGAGAGCAGCTTCTGCACACACGTGATTCATTTACTTGACATGTTACATCAGTAGCTTCAAGCAAACCACGATGAACCAGGGAACGCGACCCGTCAAAGAAGAAGAGAGTGCATACGTGCTACGCTCACATAAGCCCCGATGATGAAAAGTTCGGTCACCGTTTCATAAAACAAGCCACAAAGGCAAGCAGCCCCGGTCAGAACGGAAATCCATCAAGTACTCCCTATACGATCGTCCTAAACCTTGCCCACGACAAAAGTTTAGCCAATTAAACTGTGGCTCCCATAAAAGTACCCTTCTAACTACGCGATTATAAGGAACCCAACCAAATCGAGAACGATATGCCATGTTGTTCACCCTCATTTCCACAGGCGAGAGCAGCTTCTGCACACACGTGATTCATTTACTTGACATGTTACATCAGTAGCTTCAAGCAAACCACGATGAACCAGGGAACGCGACCCGTCAAAGAAGAAGAGAGTGCATACGTGCTACGCTCACATAAGCCCCGATGATGAAAAGTTCGGTCACCGTTTCATGATCCTCTTTATCAAAACTTATGTGAAACCTTATCATACACAGGTCGTTATCTCAAGTGAATCCACACAGAGGACATACCACAGTACAAATCAGCAAAATAACCGAACGAAAGTTACGACTTCACATCGGCTGAACTGAACAGAAGAACAGACGAAATCAAGGACACAACAGACACAATCCTGAGACCAACAGTGAACATACAAAAATGACAGCAATAAGATCTCTTTCGGAGGTCACACCTGAATATGTTACATCCCCTAGTTGTAGGATGGTGCCCGCTTCCTAAATAATAGGCCCACAACAGAAGTGGACAGAAAACGAAAACGGCAAGTTTCCCAGACTGTTGACCATAATCCGCGTAAAAGATTGAATACAGCTATCCAACACGGACCACCGCATCTCAGCTGGGTCAAACAGAGAAAGAGAAGAGATGAACTGTCAGGGTGACCCGAGTGGGCAAAACAAGATGCTAGGTGGCTAATTTTCAAAAGATCTCCCCAACTCTATGAAGTGATACAGACCTTGTTACCTTACATAAGGCGTAAAGAACGAAGCGAAACAGAATCACCACGGGAAAAAATCAGCTGAGGCTTGCTGTAGTTAACTAGAGCAAAGCAGTTTATACCTGTAATTTCTTATAGATTTTACGGCTTTCCAAGGTGCATCAGAACCTTGAACGAAAAAATCCACGAGATAGAAATCTATGTTAAAAGCTTGCATGCAGTTTCAAAGCTAAAGGAGAAACAGACAACCATGATTGTCTCAGCCTGTGACACTGCGCTTCTTCTCTGTGATAGTGGATCAGAATGGTCTGAAGCGATGAGTATCGATTTATGCTTAACAGATGAAACAGTCATACTCGAAAGAGGCTAAATGATGGTGATCAATTCAAGCCACCACTGACTCCATCCGTTGTTTAAGCCAAGAGTGGGTCTACCAATGAGAGATGTTATTTGGACAAATAGAACATGTGAACTGACAGAAACACGACAAATGGTGAAAAATGTGCGAATGTGATACAAATCCGTTTATCACAAGCAGCTGCTAACTCTTCAACGTGAATCTTCTGAATGGAAACAACACCTAAGGATAACGGACTCTTTAGCAAAATAAGTTTGAACATTACCGCAGCCATCACGATCACGAGATCGAAGTTTGATTGAACAGGCTTGGGATTGGGTAAGATGCACTGTTGATGAAGACTGCAGTACTGAGAAAGTACACTCGTTGATTCATATAATAAAATACCTTAAGCAACCATCGAGGAGTTCGCGAAAGGCATAAAGATCCGAATGAAGGTTGTCATCGGTGAAGGCTGAGAAGTGAGTGAACAGTAAACTATTCCTTTCAGCGTAACAAGCTGACTGAAAAAAATGACGGTTCTTTACTCCGGCACTTCCAGTAGAAAGGAGTATTTATACCAGGCAAATGACACAAAACGATGGCTGAACACCGGTAGCCTATCACGTATCCTTCCTGTGGATCGGTCAGCTCTATATTACGCAGGTCGCAATAGATCTGCAATTATTATTAAGCCTGTAATAATCACAATGGTGTCCAAACCAAACCAATCTTTCAACAACCCATACACGCATCTCGGTTAATTAAACATAATCAGCAGGATAGAATCCAAGATGGCCGAAGTAGAACCAGAAGACGTCACATCGAAATCAGACTGAGGAAAAATGAGAGGAGAAAGGCAGACACACAGAGAGAAACCTACCGGGAGAAATCGATGGTGAAATTGAGACTAACAAGAAATCGTTCAACACCTTCCGGATCAGACAACAATTCGGCCGGAATTTCCATGGGATACACTTTTGTACAATCTGCGTAGAACAGTCAAGAACATAGGAACGTGAGAAAAATATCGAAGTACAGAACAGTACAAAATAACTGAAAAAGTTATGCAGTTTTGCAATATAGAATGTGAAACATCACATGTAAGGTGAAAAAGTCTCTCCAAAAAATCACCGGATCTAATGGCGAATGTTACTCATGAGCTCCTGCATTACCTGCCTAACTCAGCAAGTCATAAGTGCCGTTCCAAGCATCTGGTGCTCTTTCAAAGCTATTGAGCGGTAGCAAATGAGGATCTACAGTACCACGGTACCCATCTTCGGTGAAATTCCCGTTCGATATCACACATTCGCTTATCACAACAAAACAAACCGTTTCACGCACATTAACGGGACCTCAGTCAACTTGAGTAATGAGATGTACGGACTTTTCGTCGCATGTCTCATTTTTTTGCTATCCAACCTCCGAGCGTTTTATCACGATACTACAAAGTGTGTGTGTTGAAGCAAATCGATCCTCACACGCGTCAACCTGACATACAACCTCAATATGCGTAACCAACAGCGACGTGACTAATTTGTGTCCGACAAACTTTATCATTCGATACCCCGGTTACAATCAGGAATTGAGGAGTGAGTGGGGAAGAACAACATGAGAGCGTTCCTAGCGCTGATGTTTGAAGGAATCTAGGCAGCAGTCTGTTAGGGTGCAAGCAGACTCGATAAACAGAGTGCGTTCATTACCGTGTAGCTTGCTTACGTTGCACAGCATTTTGTCTCTCGATATGCGAATTCCACTGTAAAATAGCATATGGTCCAGCAAAAATTTTTTAGGACAAAACCCAGGTGCTGACGGCTCGAAATTCGCGAAGAGACGAAGATGAAGCATAGCATAGTAGTAGGGATGTCAGCCAGACTATAGAACCAGTACTTAATGCGTATCTCCGAGAGATAGTACACATCAATGACGAGGGTTTCCAGGGCATGGACTCAGTCCGTCTGTTGTCTCGTAATCACACTAAAAACCCCAACATTAATAAGAAGCAATGGTGGTAGACTGCATACGGATTGCTAAGTGGTCTTGATAATAAGAAGAGTGTACTATGCACAGCTTTCTGCCAGACATCACAGCAAACAATGGCATTCATAACACTAGTGAACTACATATTAGGATTTGTCAGTATGGGAGAAACGTGTATCTGTAAGGATTCAACATGATGTACTGCAGAGAAAGTTATGTCGACAGAGGTATGTGACTGATTATGTGCCGTATACGGTTGATGTTACATAAAAAGCGAGCACTTTCACTTTCAGCACCTGGCATCACGATGGTCAGTTAATTTTTTTCGTATCCGTGTTGTTTTCACCACATCACGGATAAAACAACCGTCATGGCCCGGTTTACATGATACCCTATAGGTACGCCCGTAAAAATCAAGTAATCGATAAACACCACGAAATTCACCGTCGAAGAGCAACCGTGAGGGCTGTGACGTTTAGTCTTGCTGACGGATTAATGAATAAAAATGGGGACAGATTAAACAAATGCAATGGAAGAGAGTCACAGCAACAGTTGCTTCAGGCATTTGAGCCAGATAAACGTTTGGGCATCCAACCGTCTTCTGCAATCGACCCCCCCCCCCGAATCCATAATAAGGTTGAACAAGTGAAGCGCTGAAGTGTGGGGGGGTGTTGAACACATAATTCATCAAAATCGCTGACTAAGTATAAGACAAATCATGGAAAGTTCTCATCATCGTCGTAGACATTGGTACATCACCGGTTCCTAACTGACGCTTGAATTTTACACAACTAAAAGGAAGAGAAAAAAAGCAAACACTGTGCAGGAAAAAAAGAAGCGGACGGGAAGAGACCTAACTGCAAAAAAATAGCTTCGCCTATATTCAAAAATTCAACCTCAAAGTGCCTACAACTTGCAGACAAACAACCAAGCTACAAGTGAAAGTAAGGTATCATCAGCAAGACAGCTTCCCCCACGGTTTCCACGGTTCGGCATCATTAAGTAGACTCATCTCAAAAACAACTCGGCCAAATGATGACAACATTCACGCCACTAAGCTCGATTAGCCGTCATCTTACTTAACGTCTCCAGTCACTCACTCTCTGTGAGCCACGATGACCCCAACCCCGGGAAAAGAATCCGACCCACAGTGACCAGTCTCTTCGTGAACGATTTCATTTCACTGAGCCAGGTCGTTACCTGTCCACTTTGCACCTTACACCAGTCGACCGCAGCGTTGACAAAGGATGTTCCATGTGGCAGAAGATTGACTGGCATCCTTAATACATGTCCCATTTATTATCTTAGTCTATGCAACCGTAAGGATTGAACAAGAAACCTCGTTTGACAATCAGTGTTAAACACCCGCTTGCTGATGACCCCTTACCCTCACTTGCAGCTCGGTTGTTCGTTTGCAAGGTGTAGGCACCTTGATGTTGAATGTTTGAATATAGACGTAGTTATTCTCAGTGGTTAGGTCCCTTCCCGTCTCCTTCTTTTTTCCTTCTCTCCTATATATATATAGGGTTTGCTTTTTCTTCATGATTGTGTGGCAGCCAAGCATTACTGTGAACCACTGATGTATTGCTGTCTATGATGATAACGATGATGATGATGATGTTTCCTAACCACAGAAGGCCATGCAGAGAATAACAACTTGACAACCTCGCTGCTACAAGTCTGCAAAAGCTAAACACGAACGATCACTATACCTATCATTCTGAACAAACTGTTTTCCAGCTCGTTGATGGTTTCTGTCGTCTGGAGTCTAGTAATGGTAAAATTCGGAAGGTGGGGCACAAACACATCCAGTTTCCAAATCAGAGAGTAGAACTAAACGGATCTCATAAACCTCAAGATACTGATTTAAATTCAGTTTTATTTGGTGATTTACCGGCACTGTAACGCACCCAAATTGCTAACACACACTACACTATCAAACACACCTGCTTTGAGGACAGCAAAAGCACAAATACACTTTTGGCACCTGTAAACACATTGGGCAAGAAACACAAAAGCTGTGAAGCTTCATTGGTTAACGCACGCACGATTCATAGGGGAATTGTAGACTGGAAGAATTCGGTAGTGCGTAAGTATTTTGGAGTCTGTGTCGATCGGTGGAAAGAAAATGATCGATAGAGAGAGGATTTAATGAGATTGATTGAGGAAATCCAGTGTAAATGTGAAGAAAATATATGAGACTGTGTGGGAGAAAAACAAATCAAACCACAGAGTACCAAGTATGGAGCACGTAGAACATGCATGAATCTGATAGACAAGCTACTCAAAGAATTATTGAACGGTCGCTTCAGATCATCGACTGGTGGCGCTGTCACAAAAGACTCCGCTAGAGAATTCTAGACTAGGCGCATGGAAGTGTCGAATAAGTGTAGTCTGCTAGTCAAATGGCTCACCTGACGTTGTAATTTGAGTGAGCTATCGCGGAGACGATAAGTGTAGGTAGGCAAAATAAGTTATACTGATAATTAGTAGGGGATTTGCTTGCTATAGGTTGAACAGTGTTCACAGCTGATCGCAGCCGTTACAACCCCCTAGATTACTCAGTAGACCCCTTTCGAAAAGAATAACTTCACTCTTGTTACGAATCGTCAGAAGTGCGCATTCTTGCAGAGACCAGGGCTAGAACGCCGACCACGCTTTCATGAAGTAAACATGCTGACTACTACACCGCTGATTTCACACGGAGCACAACCAAATTATCATGTGCAAACACTCGGCCAAATTCGCTTAACTCTAGTCCCTCTACCAAACGTGAAACTTGAATCTAATGCGTCCTTTCGAAATGGGTTGACTTTAGAGTCTGTGGGGATACAACCGCTGTGATCAATCGTAAGTATTCTTCAACATATAATGTAGGGTTTCCCAATTGGTGGCATGATTAGTTGAGGCACCAATTTGTCTCTGACAAGCCATTAATACAAAGTGAATATCATTCACAACTGATCGGAGCTTTCGCACTCCCACAGTCTTTTCAGTCCGGCTTTGATGAGAGTATGCACTACTACTAAGCTTTAACAAAAGCTAAACACGAACACAAGGTTTCTTTTCACCTGACCCTTATTCTATCGCGCTCAGGTTCGACCTTGAAGAGAAGATTTTAACACTTGTCTTCTAAGTTATTTCCAGAACAGGCAGTGGAGTCGGACATATTACGTACCCGAATGAAAAGAAACGTCTGTCTACTTCAATGTGTTCAATTAAAACGCTATCGACCAGCTATGTTCTGTGACGCGGTTCGCCAAAATTACGCCACACACATGAAGATACTCTCGAAATAAATAACTCAGAAACTGGGTACAAATAGCCTCAAATAGCAGTGTAGGAATGTGTATGCACACGGCTGCCAATTGCACTTACGCCGAATTTTTGTTTGTGGCTCCGTGCTTCCGAGGCCATTCACGGCGTTATCTACGTCGGTCTGACATAAAGTCATGTGAGGTCGCCTCGAATTGAAAGCATACGCTCCGATGGCAATCTCGCGTGTGTTATTAAACTGAAAATGTACCGAAAACGAAAAAAAGACACTTACAGCTGTGTAACCATTTAGTCACTGCACTGTTCATAGTGCTAACATGTTCATGAGCAAAGTGTTCACGGCAGGATAAAACTACGGCTCTTAGCAGAAAATCTTAGTAAACTAGAACACCAATCCTTGTAAGTCAGTTATTGAATGATCAAACTACGATTTAGCATCAGTTGCTGGCAGTAACAGTAGAAAGGAATCCGGCAAGACAATGAGTAGAAACAGTGCGATATTTTTTGTCATCTCGGAGCCTGTATTTGACCCCAACTGATCCAGTAAGAAGTATGCCACCCAATATTTGGCAGTGAGATGTATGGGCTTCTAAAAAAACGTACACATATATAGCGTTATAAGCCCTGAACACTGAAACATCGACTGCCCAGTGTGGTCGGTTTCACTCTCCAATTACCGTCGTTGAACACATTGTCCCTTATTTGTTTCGACTGTGAACATTTGAGCCCATGATAACTTTCGAGCAATGAGCCGTTCCATCTCCGATTAGCTGTGTTACTCACCGGTGTTCTGTGTTAGCTGTAATTTGTCGTTTCTGTGTTTAAGATTTCGCTACATGTCACGCCGATTACGTCTCTGGTCGGTTCCTCTCCCGTCCTGACATAATACACCACAAACTACTTGTTAATCACCCAGATTTTCCACGAATCGGTCCAGAACGGTTCATAAAATTTTGAATAATAGCCCGTCAGATGCCGTGCATAATGTATGCCTCTTGTGTTTCATTACATCTCCAGTGTGTAAACACAGTGACCATGACACTGTAAGTAGTAGTTGGTACAAAGGCTCCCGAGAAGCCTTGGACCGAAGACCAACAAGTGTACTTCGGAACCCATCGTCATACGCTTCCACGCTTCGCCACAGGTAAATGTCAATGAGAGCGCGTCATGTGATTTACCTTCAGATGACATTCAGGGACAAAGCAACTCACGCTTCGGAAGATTAAATAAGACGACAAAGTACAGATAGGTCCAAACTAAAGTAGTAAGCTTTATTCGAACAGAGAAGTCAGAAAGAGTATTTTTGCACAATTTATCTCCCGATCACGTTTTGCTGCATTTCACCAGGTACATACTGCAGTCCATGGGTTTGATAGAAAAGTTCAACGGAAATTGTTCTTCGTGATCTCGTAATATGCATTTATACATGGTTGGCGACATCCGATTCGGATTAGCTTGTCACAGTGACCGAAGTCGAAGGACACATGCGCTTAGCCATCACCGCAAATGGCTTGTGCTGCACCGCTAGTGGTTCCAACCACACACCATATATCTAGTGTGAACCCGGAGAAATAAGACTGGGAGGTGTGCCAGTGGGGCCTTTCTGTCCAGCCCGCCAATGCTGGTTAGCCAGCTGATTGGCTAATAAGGAAAGGAAACTCTTATCTCTCGGAAACTAAACAGAGAGAGAAACTACAATGACAAGGTCTAAACTGAGAAGAAAAGTCAAGTGTAATACAATAAACATTTCAGTACAGGAGTGCATGTTAGCGCATTCTGGAGAATATAAGGATGAAAAACAATTCAGATTGGACTGCGAAAAGAACCGACGAACTATTTGCCATACAATACAACAAAAAAGCTGAAGAAAACAATGATTAAGAGACCGCAAACATCCAGGTTTCTGAAAAGAGGAGCGGACTAATTACCAAGCGACCAGGCTCTTGGCCGATACAATCATTAACCGAAGCATAGTTGATATACTGATATGACCTACCTGACCTGAGCTCAACGTACTCGTCGTCTTTTGGCCGATGGTGTATATGAGTAAGTTGGTGACCCACTCATCCCAAACGGCCAGCGCATTCGCAGCCGCACACATCACAACGCCATATATAGTCGTCACCACAACCTATAGCACCGATGGCTCACTTGCGTACTGCGCGCTTCCGTTCTCGGTCGCACAACAACAGCTCGTTGAACGTCCGGACGCCCATCCGAATCGTATTCTTCCAGGCCGTCCGGTTCAACGCCAACTCTTTCGAACATCTAAAATCGATGTTACAACGCGAAAAACTTACCTGGAAAACATCCTGGTATCGCCGTTTTTGACCACCAGGATTTCGCTTAAGTGTTTTCACTTGTCCATACAACGGTTGCCTCGGAATAGTATCATCGCCTATTCGGCGGACGTGACCTAATCAACGGAGCTGATTCAGCATCAGCGGGTCTTCCATCCCGTCTATGTCTGCTCGCCGCAGTACCTCAGTGTTCGGAACCACGTCCGACCACCGGATACCCAAAATGCGTCTCAGACATTGCAAATGGAAGCGGCTCAGGTAGCGCACGTTCCGTTGACACAGTGTCTGCGTTTCACTGCCTCACGGTAGCATGGACAGCACCAGTGAGCGATAGACGAAGAGCTTACTGCTCGGCTTCAGGCTGTGGTTCTTCCAAACACGTCCGAAAGCAACAGTAGCCTTCGCCATGTGAGTTCTTAACTCGCAGTCTACCGACAAATCTGTCGACAAATTGCTACCCAAGTAGCAAGCGTTCGCCCAGCTATCGACAACGTCTCCATAGACGCGAATTTGGGGTGAAGGCGCAGAAGCAGCACCTCTACCCGGAGAAGGCTAAAAGAAGGAAAACGTCTTACTTGTGTTGATTTCCAGTCCGAACTCGGACGCCGCAGATGCGAGAGCAGTCGTCAGAATTCGTAGTTCTTCACTGTGTACCAGCAATGCGTTGTCACCTGCGAACAGAAGCATGCGCACCGTTGGGGTATGTGACCGGGATGGGGCGCCGGAACGTCGTATATTCAGTAAGCGCTCGTCCGTCCGGTATTCCACTTCAACGCCATCCTCTCCAGAGTCCTGAAAAGCAACTCTTACCATGGAGGCCAAATATAAACTAAACGGGGCTAGGGTTAGAATACAACCCTGCTTCACACCAGTGACAATGTCAGAATTATCAGAGGTCGATCCACACGATTGTACCTTCGCTCTCATGCCTATACGCAACAATCTAATCGTATTGACGAACTTACTCGGACATCCAAACTCACCAAGCGCCACCCGCAACGCCTCGCGGCTCATGGAATTACATGCCTTGGTGAAGTCCACGAAGAGGACATACAGGGGCTGGTTACGCTCCCGGCACTTCTCCTGAAGCTGTCGAGCAGCAAACGCCAGATCTATCGTACTCCGACTCGCCCGGAATCCACATTGCTCCACACGGCTCCGTATTAAAAAAACAACGAAATCAACAATCGCACACACACCAGTGCACATCAGTTACCAAGGTAACCTGGTACTGATGAACAAGCATTTTTGTACGCAGAGAGGTACCTTCTATGTGGTAACTGCTGCCACCCCAGCGAACCGATGAAGCCTTCCATTCTTTGTTGTGCAACTGGGTAGGCATGTCAACACGCGTCGACCGATTGATAACGTCAGCTTTGTGACTTATCGCATTACGACCTGATTGAGATTGTAGTATACATGAGAGTACACAAAGTGAAATGTGGTCTTTGACCCGATTATGTAATTGCCGCTACGTTTTGCCTATCTAAGTGGTAATGTGTGCGTGGTTGTTTATTCTGTCATTTGGCTTCACAATGTCCGTTGAACTTTGTTATCAGAACCCATGATGCAGCGAAATGTGCTCGAGAGATACATTTTGCAAAAAACTGTTTCTTACTTGGTTCAAATTTGTTATGGGAAGATGTACTGGTTTTGTAAAGTGAGCTTTACGGTGAAAAACAGGAAGGCCTAGCCAAAATCACAAACACTGAAGCCGGTCCTAGCTGAAGGTGAAATTGTGTCCACCTATTCTGTTATGACACTTAACAACCCATTGGGTGCGATTATTAGGATTTCGTTGCATCGAAATTGCACGATAGCAGTATTTGTCCACAGCACCTCAAAATACTAGCGCCTTCAAATACACCGGTAAGACATAGTTGACGACTTCTTTGAAATCCGGGTACAAAATGAACTGACCTCTCGTGATCACCCCCGGATTCTTGTTAACTGACTAGACGGACGGGTTCAGTGAATATTCTACCCCACATCCCTGAGTCAAATCGTTATTTTTAAATGGGACATCGGCACAGGACCATAACCGTCCATTAGGTCCCATATCGCAATAAAACCAGCAAGAGGGCGAAGAACATGCATGTTCTAAAGCAACGACACCTCAAGGTAGCCAAAGCCGGATGTCAATAGGTCACCTCTTTCTTCAGACTTAAACAAAATACAAGCACCCCGTCAAGTTGTAATGTAAAGTATGGAATTCCGTGCTTAGACTAATGTTGAGATGGAAAGGACATTGCTATCCGTAAATAGCCGGGAGTTGGTTTCCTTCACTTGTGACCGTTTGTTTGCAAGGTGTGGGCACCTTGATGTTGAATGTTTGAATATGGACGTAGTCATTTTCAGTAGTTGGGTCCCTTCCTGTTCCCTTCTTTATTTCTTCTCTCTCTTCCTATATAGGGTTT